>JAUYWV010100365.1:0-13576 GCA_032274565.1 Nematoplana nigrocapitula | reverse complement strand
ATATATATGTTAATCACACAGCCTCATCTGGGTGATATTAAACGGTTTAGCATCCCTTCTGAGACACTTTGTATGCCTAAGTGAGGTGTTCTGAATAACAACAACAACAACAACAACAACACCTTCCATTTCTAAGTCGCACCTAAACGCAAACGATACACCTTCCTCCCAAAATCCAAAAGACTAACACCAAACTAATAACAAACGCCTAACAACGTCGCCTAAAAGTAAATGAAGACATGCAAGCAGCAAAGAAAGCCAAAATGGCTTCAGATCGGAAAATCAGCGCTGGAAGACGTATAGAAAGTCTGTCTTATTTTAACCGAGAAATTGTAGAACGCTCCTACAGAAATTCGAAAAAACTCAACAGCTCAGAGGACAATATACGCTCAGTGGTTACTGAATGAAGATATCCATCGGGAGATAATTTTTATTGACAAAACTAGAGGAAGAGCACCAAACGGGAGAGTAATTAGAACTGTCATTGGCCGAGCACCAAATTTCACCATATCGGTTTTGCCGTCAGCACATACAGGTATTTTTGAAGGAGCAAACATCTGTTCAATTTCTGGCGCACTTGTCTTTTGCAGTCGGACACGACATCGCAACTTTTATCTTTTACAATGCGAGTTTACATGCCCGAGGGCTAGAACCCAACGAAAAACTCCAATACTATTATCTTGTGTTGAGAACGCAATAAGTACTTTTAAGACCGAGTTGAAAATAACTTTAGAAAATAGAAGACACATTTTTTGGAACTCCATCATCAAGAACGAATGCCCAGCCTATAGCTCAGCAATCAGAAACGTCATTACTCCCAATAAGTGTGCAGATTGGTTCAGAAGAACCAGCGGCTCTTGCAACATATATTCAGTTGATGGTTGACATATGTGGTAGTAGTTCAAATTCATCACTATCGCCGTACCGTCACCTCGAGGTAAAGAAATCACTACAAATTGGAGTCTGGGAATGCCTTTCTCAGACGGCCTACTCTCCCAGTATTTCGTATGACGGAGAGGCTTCGAGGGGAGCCATTTGGTGATGTCCATACCATCAACGCAGCGTACTGGCAGTATCTCAGAGACCTGTCTAAGAGTGGGTTAGAAGATGGAAACCAAGACCTGGTTCCATGTTGGGAAATAGCAAGCGAGAAACGGTGATGAAGTAAAATTACTGGCGATTTTCTTGTTTAGTTTGTTTAAACAATTTTTGTGTTCGACTAATTCATGCTGCTTTTGAGATAACTCTCGTAGTGTTCGGCAATTGATCTGAACAAAGAATGTTCTGAAAATGAGGAGAACACTTGAGAAGAAGACAGCCAATGGTTTATTAGAAATTGTCACTATTTATTGCATTAACTGGCTCTCTTTTCATTTGACAATCTATCAGAAATCAGAATTATTGACACCTAAAGTGAAAAACGCGACTGTACATAGTTTGTAAAGAATATAAAAGCTTCGAAATATTTTGAACCGAAAATGGATTTTCAAACAAGTAAGCTGCCAAGAAAAGATTGTATAAAAGAATCGCAGTTATTGAACTAAAAACGTTAATTAAACAAATAATAGACACTGCAAGAAAACAGAATAACTCTATAGCCAAATATCCAGAAAGTTGCCAAGACTAACAATATTTCCATAATAACAACCTTGAGATATGGCAACATCGCAATTTTTCTTATCGAAAAAGTTCTGGAGAGCCTCCTCTGTTTGGGCGTCGAGAGGAGCTCCGCCACAGAGTACTTTCCTCACGGAGGATAGGTTGGCACGGGCTGCGTCGGGACTATTGAGAAAAAAATGGGCTATTGGTGGAACCAGGAAGAGGTAGGTGGCCTAAAACATAGAGCAGACAATTGTCTATCAGCATTTTAGAAGAAGAATATTTACAGTATAATGCAGTAAACAATACTGAGAACACTGCCCACAGAGCAGTGCATTTTTTAGCTCTACTAGCTGATATACCCCGCGTTGCTCAGGAGGAAATGAAAGCTTCTTCTATGACAAATTCACATACACTCGCCAGGTTGATGAGGCGATGAAAACTTGTCAACAAATGATATAATGAATGTTCTGCTAAGCGTCAGCCGTGCACCATACCCACCAATAGCATGCCAGACGATGCACAAGCAGGGTATACACATATACTGTATTGTGTTTTAAAATTTTATATACATTTTCATTTCTGCCATTATAATAGAGTAGAAATATAATCCCCTATACTTTTGTTCGTCCGAAATTAGTCGCCCGCTTCCTGGAACTCTCTCAAAGCTTACCCGACTCCCATCTCTGAACTCATGAACAATTGTTCACACTCCCTATCTTTCCTTTTCTTTGCTCCCTCTATATCGCTTTCCCCCGAGAGGTCGGGGCGCTGACGCTTCCCCTCAACAACAACAACCTTCTTCATCGTCTCAGCCGGTCATCCATCTCAAATTATTTTCTTCAGACCTAAGCTTTCCCCGAGCGCTTCATATATTTCACATATCATACCGCTTCCCACCATACACCTGTGAACTAAGAAAAGCATTTTTACCAACAGTTCGAAAGACGGATAGAGCAGAAAGAATTTCACAATAAATAGTAACTGAATAAGAACTAAGAAACACGGCATACATAAGAGTATGTCTTAGATGGCAATAAAGAATAAGTTTGCAAATTCATATTAGTGGTATCGCATCCAACCTGGTATTTCTCTATTGCTGACAGGAATTGTTTCGGATCAAAATGAGGCATGGTGACTAGTGTTCCGCAGGTTTTGAGGCACGTTCCAATCACAACACTAAGTCCAAAAATGTGAAAGAAAGGCACGACGCCAAGAAAAACTTCCTCTGCGACGACTATGGGCCTGAGCACCCTAAAAAGAAGGGGAAAACAAATGCTATAATGACAATAAAATGGTTTACATTCAACTTTTTAAAGATATATATTAATGAGCCACACGTTATCCGGGTGCCAGCTGTGGAGGCCTTTTGCACAGCTCCAGGATGTCCTTTCACAGCTGCCACTTTCGGTAATAGCCTTTCTTCGAAGAATAGGGCAGACCGAGCCCCTTGTGGACAACCCTGACATCGAAGACGTGCCATTAAGTTCCTTAAGAGGATTGGCCGACTCGGCCGCGAGGATGGGCCAGCCTAGGCTCGTGCGTAAGGAAGAGGAAGAAGAAGAAGAAGGATGGGCACGCAGGTCACACCAGCCAAAGTTGCGCCTCTTCGCGAGGTCCGCCCTCGCCTCGATAACCTGGATCGCCGCCCACTCTGGACTGATGGTTCAGCCTGCGGCGGGACCTCGCGCGGATGATCTGGCATCATCCTCCAGGGCAAAGGCTCCCACCGACGTGCCGTCGCCCATCACGCTGGTGTGGTCGCCTCCTCCTTTACAGCGTAAGCCATAGCATTCATGCGCGACCTTGAGGCAGCTCTGGCCATCCCGGACCACGGTGTCTTGTACAGCGTTTGCCTCCTGACCGACTCCTAGTCGCTCATCAGGAGACTATCCACGGGTCACCCGGCCGAAAAAGACCAAACCATCCGAAAGATCTAGTATCTCCTGATTGAGCTGGGGAGAACCCACCGCATCAAAATACTGTGGATCCCAGGCCACTGCGGCATTCGTGGCATTGGGAACGACAACAGACGCGGAGAGGAACCACCCTCCCCAAACTACCCCGGTCGACTTGTCCTCTGCACGCGCTGCAATCACGCGAGCTACCAACCTCGCAGAGAGGCATCACTGCGCGTCTGACCCACACGCAGTCACCCACCGCGCATGTCTTCCCGACGGCCCTTTCCGTCCCCCGCCCAACCTCTGGCGTGCTGACAGTGTTGCCCTCGTATGGCTCCGCACAAGACCCCCCCCCCCTGCCTCTTCTGCTTCCAGGACACGGAGGCCGTCCCCCAACTTATTTTTCACTGTCCCTCTTCGTCTTACCCTACTTGCAGATGGGATCCGAGCGCTGTCGTTCCTCAAGGGGATCGGGGAGCTGACGTGCCCCCCAACCGGCGTGGTGTGCAGACGAGACGAGGATAGGATGGGGGAAGGCCTGACGAGGTGAATGGAAGAAAGGGAGCAGAGAGGTTGAGGTGGGGAACAAATAAGAAGGAGTTTTCATGAGATATTAATACCAGACAGAGGGATCTGAGTAAAGCCAGCAAAGAGACGTGAAGATGAACTGATGTGAGAGGGTGAGAACGGGGAGAAAGGGCGCCTCAAAGCACGCCGCATAGGTGAATAAACTTGTAAACATAATCAGTAGACAAGAATTTAGGGAAGTAAAAAGGCCGCCTAAAACTCGGACAGCATTTGAAGGTGTAGAAGAAAGAGATAGTAGTCAAATAGACTGAAACACTCCAAACACTACTGGAGTCGAAGGTGTAGAAGAAAGAGATAGTAGTCAAATAGACTGAAACACTCCAAACACTACTGGAGTCGAAGGTGTAACCCGGTAGTCTGGTAGTCCCCTGTCCTCTTTCTTGTCCAAAGAAACCACAGGCTGGTGCAAACTAACTCACAAATGTTGAATAATATTGGCCACGATGTTGCCGTGGGTAAGCATGACGCCTTTGGGCAGGCCGGTGGTGCCACTCGAAAAGGGGAGGAGAGCCAGATCTTCGCGCCAATTTCTGGACACTGTCTCTCCGAGGCGTGGGGCTGCACTCCCGTTGTCTTCCATCAGATCGGAGAACGGGCGACAGCTCTCCGAAGTTCCGTTGATCACAAAGATATCCTACACACATACACACAGATTTGACAGGATCGACTACATCTCATTTCCTACTAATCTACAGTGCAAAACTCGAAAGATGTTGACAAATCATATATATTTATTTTCAAACCATCTCAACTATCAATAAAACAAATTTGTCATGTACACCTCTATCTCAATCTCCATCTTTTAAGACCTATTCACTGAAATGAATCTCTCTCTCTCTCTTCCTTTTTTTCACTCCCTTTCGCTTATTATATCTTTTTCTCTTTATTGCACTTTTTCTTATTCGCCCTCTCTCATATTCTATGTTATTTTCTCTTTTTCTTCCTCTTTCTTCCGTTCACTTGCATTTCCCCTTTCTTTCTTTCTTTCACCCACATTCTCTCACGGTTTCTTCACACTGATTCTTTCTTTACTCTCATTATCTCTCTCTTTCACCCACTCTCCCAGTGTACCCATTTTCTCTCTATTTCACTCTTTCTTTCAATCACTGTCTCACACATCCGCACAGTCACTCACTCACCTTGACAGTGTTACTTCTCGAAGCAGCTTCTTTCGCTTTGTCAATGGTTTCTCGATTAACAACCAAGTACTCAGCTTTGTTGTCATCCAGGTAAAGTTGGAGTTCATCTACACCGGATAGAGAACGTCAAATTGTTTTAGCAAGACATAACGAAACACATTCAAAATGAAAAATATTGACCAATTAAAAACTATCCGAATTTAGAATTATTTAGTTAATCAATCAATTAGATCTCTAAGTATCACGGATTTCCGATTAACCGATCATCAAATTCAACACACGGAGCAGAACCTCTAGCCCCAGTTTTGAAGTTGAGAAAGTCCGTAGTTAAGGCCTCAATTGGGGGACAAATAGCAGTGTTGGGTCAAATTACTCAACCATTTCTCCCACTCACTTTTTACAGCCGATTTAACGTGTTTTATCCATACCATTGTTGTAATTAGAGACACGGGAGAAGCTATTAAACTCACCAACGAAATTCCCCCTTTCGAGGTCATTTGACTATGAGTGAATCAAAGTCAAAGATGTAGTACTGTTCTTCCAAATCCTCCCAGGCAAGTGTACCTTGGGGACCAGCTCACAGGAAGACAGTAATTATGGACTAGGTTACTTGAGAGAAATCGACAAAGTATTTACCCCACAAACTGAATATTGTCTTTAGAAAAACCTGTTTTGAGGAAGATATTGGAAGCAATTAAGATACCGAATAACATACTTTTAAATCAGACAAGAAAATTCGAAAAGAAGGCGATGCTTTACAGGGGGTGGGTAATCAACAGCTGTGAAATTTGCTAACAACTTGTTTGTCCCAGAAAGAACACCATCTTTTGTAGTGAATTTCATTTAAACTGTCTCAAAAACATATTCGAGATCAAACCAACTCAGTACGATGATAGCTGAGGACCAAAATTACTAAATCAACCAGTGCCATTCCTCAGCTCGAGAATATTTGGAAACCGAAAATACTAACGATAAAGAATAAAATTATGATAAAGGCTGCGAGAGTTGGGACTGTCACTAAAGTTTTATAAAATGAAATGCTACAGAACTGCTCAACATCAGCTGAAAACAGGAAAAGACAAACGAATACGTCATGACAAATATTGGTGAATTATGTGTAGGAGACATAATAGAATCACATATGGAGAGGAAAAGTGCCAAGAAAGTCATTGAAGGAAAAGTTCAGAAAGACAAATAAAGAGGCCACGTCATTGTGAGACAACTAAACCCAATCTCAAAATCTTGAGAAAATCGAATATGATCATAAGCGGGACGGACAGGCATGCAGACAGGCAGACAGGCAAATAGACAGAGAGTCGCTTTTATAGAGATGCGGCAAACTGATTGAACAGAACCAACCTTCTGACAATATGATGTCATATTTTTAGAAATACAACAAAATTACCCAGAGTGCACGCAGGATTTACTGTTGAAATGACTCCCCCCAGCGAGAGGCCAGCCAATTGAGTGAATACAAATTCTGGCGAATTGCTGGTCACGAGGCAAGTCACTGAGCCCCGCTGATGCCCACATTTCACTAGACCGCTGGACACGCTTTTCACAATGTTCAATAAGTCGGAGTATTTGTAGTGTTGCCCGGTTGATCCATCAATCTGCAGTGGTCAAAAGAAGATATGACATCCAATAGATCACACATCCGGTGTTGCAAAGTTTTTCTACTCTCTTCAACGCCTTAGATTTTGCTGTTTTTCAAAATAAAAAAAACATAATAATAATTGCAGTTTTCATGCCTTCATTTAAGTGTTGTTGCCTTTATTTAAACTAAGAGAAGTTCAGTTTTGTTATGTTATGTACTATATTTAAGAGTCTTGTGATTGGACAAGAATATCAAATCATTTCAAAAGTATTTAAAAAAGGATAGCCAATTGTTTAGCTGTTCTTTTCAAATTTAGATATTCTCTGTCAATTCAAGAAATTATCCTATCTTCTAGGCTATATGATCCTAAATCTAGGAGATTACTAATATTTAATTTTTCAAAAAATATCCATTTGGCCTATAAAATATGAATTTAGACAAATATCTTTAAATAAAATAATATACCATCATCTCAGTTAACACAATAGAAGCTTGAAACAGAAAGAATACATAAATATTAAATGCAAGTGCACAAGATTTCTGCTCTTTCCAAATAATGGTTTAGGAAGGGATAGCTAACACAAAGTGGGAGACAGATAGACACACAGTCACACAAGCAGACAATTAATTTGTGCAAGTTCTCCATTGTTTCACATGCAAAGGATATTAAAACTCTTTAACAACAGCAAAAAAGTATTGATACATTTTGACAAAAAAAATTTAAAATGCTCAAATATGTTATTATTTTATTAATTTATATTACAATACGAAAAAAACACGAAAAATGTTAAAACGTATTGTCAGCGTAGCGCTGAGAAGGCTTGACCTAAGTGTTGTTGAACTTCATGGTCCCTGGCGCCACCCAGCGGATCTGACAAAGGAGGATTACAGACACCACAACCCCACACAAGTAATCACACACAAGAAATACACCACAAGTAATGAGTCATCACAGATCATTCAAATATGTACAATTATACTAATATCTCCAACTCACCACTGCTGTGTGATCAGAATGATGTGGGGCATCTGCCAAAAGAAATTCTGGCAAACTGCAATTTGGTATTGTTATATCAGGATAGCTGCTAGTGACTACTGAACAAGACAATATCCCATTTTTCTTAAAATAATGACTACTAGATCTCAAAAAATATCTTAGATGCATGGAAAGCAGACTGAAAAGATTTAAAAAATAAATTACAAAATCAGAAAATTGATTCATTCTATTAAGTAAAATAATTACTTACAATATTAAATTATAAATATATTACGAAAATGTCATTATATTACAACATATCAGAAAATTATGGTAAAAATCTAAAAGAAACAACTAATTGATTTAAATTATTTATAATTAAAAATATTTTAAATAGTCTTACAAATTATATACATTATTTCTACTATGTATATAAACTAAATATTAGATATCAATGGTATAATGTTAGTAAAAGTCATAAATCAATAGTATATAAAAATATATTTGAAAGAATAAATATTTAAACAAAAATTAAGTATATATAAAGATATTATGTATATGAAAGCTAAATAAAAATATAGTTAATATTACTTCTCAATGGTAAAAATGAAATATTAATTAATATTTCAAGAAATAGTATTTATATTTATAATTATTAATAAAAGGATAGAAAAGGCTAGTATATAATGAAAGAGATACTACATATAATATATTAAATTTGAGAAATAATTGTTCTGTTGAAATATATAATACTAAAATGTATATATGTTATGTAATAACAAAAATCACATATAATTAAAAATCAATAAGCTGTATAATTTAGCTATAATATAAATTATGAAATAAATGTCAATGTTATTGTTTCTTTATTTCTAAGTATTTTGTAATTATTCTTGAATATTCATTGTTGTTTCAATCCCTATTGGAATGGTTGCTCCTGGCGCGGATGCCATACGGCACGTTTTTGAAAATGGCGGCGCGGCACGCTAGCAAAAGAAGAAAAAAATCAGCAGGGCAGGGCGCGCCAGAGGAAGTGGTAGCGCAAGTGGTAGCACGCCAGCGAAAGCGGTGGCGCGCCGAAATTTTTACAACAAATTGGTGGCGTGCCAAAATTTTGACCAAAATTCGTGGCGCACCTAAATATTGATTATGTAACCGCTGCGCGGCGCAGCGTCCGCGCAAAATTAGAAACCATTCCAATAGGGGTTTCAATAGTGTTAATTTATAATAAACACTTTGTATATTGCATTAGATTTAAAATATTATAAAATATTATTTAGTTTTAAAATAATATTTTTTTATATTTATAATATCCTATATTTGTAATAAAAAATTAAAAAAGATTTAATAAATAATAACAAATTTCAGTAGCTATTATTTTAATGTTGTAAGCCGAAGGACTGAATGGGGGAGGGTGAACTGCAACTTCTGGCTAAGTAGGTGAATGGCAAACATAGCCTAATTTGAAAATCCCTTGGTCAGGGTCATGACTGAAGGCCAATAGTGAGGAACAGTGGATAAAGACCATCTCAATGGTGGAGGAACTATGACCTTGTAAAATCAATGGCTTTGGGTGGATAAACTTTCATGAAGAGAGATGGTACTACACTAAGTTATACTAAATTCTAGTAGGAGTTGCGACCACTAGTCTTATCAGCAATCAAAAGCTTAGCCAGGTTAATCCCAACAAAGTAAGTAAGTATAAGTAGGTAAATAGAAATATTAAATTTATAGTATGAATATTTAGTTTTGTCATATATGACAAACTATTGAGATTAGTTTAAGGTTATTGGTTATAGTATAGTTAATATTATAATAGTACTAGATGTATATGCACTGCATATCAGCATTTTTGCAATAGACAGACAAGAGTTACCAGACAATATAATTGACTTTGTTTTGAAAAATGAGAAATCCATCGAGGATGTCAATAAAACTAATTGGAGATATGGAAATGAAAACATTGAATTTGTTGAAATTTAAAGCAGAAGAAATATTCTGAAAAGATTGCAAAAAATGTTATATGTTTTAAAATTATGGCGTGATTGGGTTTGTGAGAAAAATGAGCAGTTGCAATTATCGGCAAAGAAATCTCAACATAAGTTGTTCGAGCAGTTGACTGTCAAAGAAATATGTCATTGGTTACCTTACTACTTTGTATATTTGTATATTTGTTACAAACAGTTTGTTATTTATTTGCCATACTTCTGCATAGGAATATAAAAAAGGAAATATAGTCAAATTTCTTGGAAATATTAAAATAAAATTGGTTAATAAATCTGATAGGTAGTTTGTTTTATTTAGTGGTAAAGGGTTTGATTTACAATAAAGAGAATGTCATTCTCTTAATAAATTATTGGCAAATAATAGAGCACTTTCTTAACAAATCTTCAAACTAATTAAATATGCATTAATTGCACTTAATTGTATTTTAATATTTTTTTATTATTTAATCTCAATTTTGGAATATTTTTATAAAAATATATTTTTATTTTTTTATTAATATTTTTATTTTTATAATTAGCCAAAATTAATTGTAACAAATACATGTTTGGTAAAGTTTTACATAATTTTCCTTTTCTATTATAAATAATATTATTAAAATAAAAATTTTTTTTTAAAATTATATTTTATGTAATTTTAAAATTTATTAAATATACTTTTGTTTCTAACTAGCAGTGGGTACCCACATTGCTGAGCAATAGAATAGGGCACATGCCTAACCCTAATCGTAACCTTGCCCTAGTCTTTTGTTTTATGAAATTATCTGTAAGCTTCTTTTTGCTCGAAATGGCCATTTCACACCATTTTTAGCCACCTTGACCTCAAACCCACCCCTTGACCTCACTTCCTTATGTTACCTGCAGGTTTGAGGGGGTCACCCATGCAAAGTTTTGGGTTACTGGCACCAATGGTCCGGCCACCCATCAGGAACAAACAAACTCTGCCCAATAAAAACAGCCATTTCACACCATTTTTAGCCTCCTTGACCTTGAACCTAACATTGGAGGTTGACCTCATCCCCCTAAGTTATCCACAAGGTTGAGGGGTCATCCATGCAAAGTTTTTAGGTTACTGGCATCAACTGTCCAGCTTCCTTTTGCCTAAATTAGCCATTTTTTTATATTGTTTTTTTACTCCTTAACTTTGACCCTGACCTTTTGACCCCAACTCTGACATTGGAAGTTGACCTTGTCTTTCTATGTTACTCCCAGGGTTGAGGGGGTTACCTATGCAAAGTTTTGGGTCGCTGGCACCAACAGTCCAGCCACCTTCTGCACAAAATGGCCATTTTACACCATTTTTAGCCTTCTTGACCTGACTCCAACCTCAAAGATTCGATCTATCCGCCCTATGTTACCTACCTATAGGGCTAAGGGAGTCACCTATGCAAAGTTTTGGGTCATTGGCACTATTTTATATTGTTTTTAGCCTCCTTGACCTCAACCCCAACCTTGGAGGCTAACTTTAATCATCCTATGTTACCTGCAGGGTTGAGGGGGTCATTTATGTAAAATTTCGGCTCACTGGCCATACGCTTACCCAGAGCACACACATATATATATATATACAGGGTGGGCCAATAGTCATGCAATATGGACAAGAAGACAATATGTGATAACTAATGTATTACAATCAAGTATATTTGCAAGCAGGTATATTTACAATATAAGAAGTAAATCCAAAATGATAATAAACTGATACATTTGCACGTGTTATTTATAATGATTGACAAAGAACTTTTCATGAATTAATGAACAATATCCAAAATGAATGTGATGGAATTACTGTCGATGTCCTACAGTGCATGCAAAGATCTTTTGTAAGTCACATTAATAAGTGCCTTGAAGTAATGGTATATAATTTGAACATCTCCTTTGAATTTGGACATTTATTTCGTATTCACTTTGGATTCACTTCATATTAGTTATTATCATTTTGGATTTACTTATTATACTATAATTATACCTACGGCTACAGTTATCACATATTGTCTTTTACCCACATACTAAGTAACTTTTGGTCCATCCTATAGACAACTTGACAAATATATTTAAGATTATAACTTTATAAAATTTTAATGAGTTTGAGTCAATTTAATAAAAATTAAATAGTAAGCAGTAAATGTCACTAGTCTTTATTGAGGTTATACTGGCAATAGAATTCTGGAAAAAATGTTTTGAAAAAAAATTATTACAATTAGTGTCAGATTTATAAGTCAGCTTACAGATCCCTTTAATATAAAGTGTTAAAATCTATTTTAAAATGTGGTGAAATTATCAACTCTATCATTTTATATTAAACACTATTTTCTAACTTATTAATGCCAATTGCCAATCAGCCAATGGCGAACTTAATTATTTTACCAGGAAAGCAGGTGTTAGTGTTAAATACTGCATTGCAGTTAAAAAATTAACGCTGTGAAATCTCTTTTTTAATGTGATTCTAAAAAAGCGTCGAAGTCCTGGATCAAAATGTACATGAAAAAAACATGTCACAGGTGACAGAATAGCCATAGTAGCATAGCATTTAACACCCTATGCAAAAAATTTTCATTTAGAATTATTAATTCAATCAATCTTTAAAAGAACACAATCCACTTTGTGATTGCCAAAATGCAATTATCGAAGACAAACAATAATGACTATTTTAAATATATATATAAACTTTTATAACTACCGTATTAATTGCGTAAAATCTAACAAAACATCAAACTATCCGCTATTTATTGAAAGTTAATTCGATAACGTACTTTACCGAGAAAAAATAATAACAAAGAATATTAATTTATACGCTATTTGTTAATATTCTGTAACTTTTAGAGTAATCCATTACCATTATCGAGGGCTTCCCGACTCCTAGGAACCTGACCGACGTCCGCTGCTGACTGGGTCTACTCAACCAGGTGTCGTACGCGTCAGCATCAGCCAACCAAATGCGACCATACCATGACTTGCTCAAACCAGGCCAGTCCTTCGCGTGGACCGACCAGCTGGTCAATCTCTTCCAACAGTCGAAACAAGTCATTATCACCCAAATCAAGGAAGATGTTGAAATCTTTGACAAGACTCGCCCCAAATGCCTGGTCATGCAACGACTGGTCGAAAGATGGACTTGGCTACCGGCTCTTACAAATCACTGCCAGTGCGAGGTACTCGGCCGTTCTGCTGCCACTCTGGATAGCGTGTCGTGTTGGTTGGGAGCCGATTCACACATGGTGCCAAATCCCGTTACGCACCAATCGAGGGCAAGGCAGTGGCCGTCGAGGATGCCCTTCACAAAACTCGTCATTTCACTCTGGGCTGCTCCGGCCTACTTGTGGCTGTGGACCATCGACCTCTGCTGAAGGTCCTTGGTGACCGCCTCCTGGAAGAGATCCCGAACCCGCGACTTCGGAACCTTAAAGAGAAGAGCCTTCGCTTTATAGATTCCGTGTCGTGATCACGTTCCATACATCGATCAGGAATAACGCGGCCGAGGGCGTCTCTCGTCACCCGATTGGGGCACCGGAAGCACCCGACCTCCCTGATGACGCTCCAACCGACACCACGTCGACCCCTCCGAACCTGAGGGACACCCCTCGCGCATGGCCAATGCTTAACGCTCTCGCCAATGTCCGGACGTATATACGAGACCACCGACAACCCATCATGCACGCCATTGATCAGTGAATCAGCCACCACTGATCTCATCAGGTACATAACCTGGGACGACGTACGCACGACAACCACCAGCGACCCTGAGATGCTCCGGCTCATCGATTTCATCAACAACG
>JAUYWV010100354.1:0-13576 GCA_032274565.1 Nematoplana nigrocapitula | reverse complement strand
CTTTCCATAATCCACCTCGTCTTTCTATAAAACACCTCGTCTTTCTATAAAACAATTCGTCTTTCCATAAAACACCGCGTCTTGCCATAAAATACCTCGTCTTTACATAAAACACCACGTCTTTCCATAAAACACCTCGTCTTGCCATAAAACACCGCGTCTTTCCATACAATGACGTTGGCTTGACGTACTGCATCGATCTACGAGACACACTAACGCATTTGCATCTATAGCAAGTAAAGGCCGGCGAGGTCTTAGCAAATAAAAACACAGCGGGTAAATAAAAACGCAGAAAGCGTCTTTCAATTTTTGCATAACTGACTGTTAACGGCAAGCAGTAGACGGTCTCATATTTTCTCGAAAGGACCACAAAAAACATCTACATGAATGGAAAACAGCTAGGTAAGTCGCCTGGCCATAAAAGAGTTAGGCCTCATCAACAATCCATACCCCAATTAGGACTGAATAAATGACGCGCCTGATTTGAATTAGACAGAGCGAACTTACCATCCTATCCAAAGCTTCAATCGACTGCCAAATAGCTCCGTTGTTCTTGTCATAGAACGTGTACCGAAATCGTTTTCCTGTACAACGATAAATAGATAAAGAAATAAAACGATTTCACGACTGTCGATCCAGACGGATACTGGACTAAAATGGGTAAATAAGCCCGAATAATGGCATCACACACATTTATTGGCAATAAGTAAATATATCTATTAATGCATTCCAAAAAACACCGACAATGCGTTAACTTTGAGACTGACAGGCAGACGATATTTGTTAAAAGAGTGGTAAGGTGAAGCCACGTTTTAACTACCCCCCCCCCTCCGTCTACCTTCCACCTCACCCCACCGCCACGCAGAAAAAGTTACGTAGAATTGTTCTCAAAATTTAGGTTAACTTGAAGTATAATTTTAGTCTTTTGAGCACAACCATTAATGACATTTTCAGAACTTACTTCACAATACTACTTTAGTCTATAAACAGTCTTTTAAACAACAATTGTCCATCGAAAAAACGTGCGTCTTTATTACTGTCATAAATAATATCTAACAACTGTTTATGTATATTACCCAAATTCTTTTTAAAAAAAATCATTATGTAACTATTAAACAAATTTCGGTAGCGAACTAGTTTTACATAAGATTTTTACATGAAGTATTCTATAGTACCATAAATATTTTGTTCGTCATAGATAAAGCGGAGGGCGAGTCGACTGCCAAAGCTCCTGCGTGCTAGCCAGTGAACAGGCATCATTGGTTGCAACAGTGGAAGGAAGGTCATCGAAAAGACATCAACACAAATGGATCACGCTAGTAGACACTCACCCCAGTGGCAAAAATCGGAGGATATGACGAAGAGGGTGTGCGGATCGGCCACGTAGGGGGCAAGAATCTTCCCGTAGACCGCTTCCCGATCGGGAGATAGAGCCCCCACCATGATGGGCACAATGGTGAAGTTGTCACGACGACTAGAGACGCGGAACATAAAAAAGATAATGGCGTAATGCTTTCTGAAAGCTGCATCAAACAAGAATACAGAGAGGTGAAGAATGCTCAAATGTACGCGAGCACCTATGTATGTTGGTGCGGGTTTCATAATATCTGCCTCGTGATCTGGTAGTTATGACATGTAGGTCTAGAGAACAGAACGAACACAGCTCCTATCAGATCGAACTGGTGTTTAAGTAAAGTAGAGAATTCCAAGAGAAGATTATTATAGTATTTACATAATTTCAATTCCACTTTTAATCTGAACTACATCTGAAAAAGGTGCAGTCAGCCATGGGCAGAGTTAGTTCAACTGCAAACACAGGCGGATAAGTTATCTTACCTCTCCAAAACTTTGGCAATGTAGGGTAAATGCATCTCCAATGAATGCTCGTCTTCGTCGCGCTTCATAGAGATCTCCTTGAACTCATTCGTAGCATGTAGAGCGGTGTATACTGGAGAGGAGAAAGAGAGAAGCAACAATGATACACAAGTTTCCGCGTGATTTCAAACGGTACAGATCCGAAGGGGCGGATCGAAGGAATTTGATGGGATACACTTTTTGAGAGTATTTTAAAATTATGCCTCACCACAACACATAAACGTTATTTACAGGGACATCCACCGTAAGGGCAATATAGAAAAACGAATGTTCTGCCAATTATAGTAACTGAACACAGACCATACAGTCAATGTGTATTTCCACCTGAAAGATACTGCATAAGCCAGCAACATTGAAGCCAGATGAGCACAATCCTTTTGACGTACCGTAGCATCGATCCACGTGCGCACAAGACATTCAGAGGCACCGAAAACTGCATGGTGCGGAGAAAGCTGAAATTTTCACTATCCACCCTTTTAATGGGTTGTTTTAATTTTCATCCATATGGGTGTCCCAGGTTCCGTTTTAAGGGTAACTTTTAAACCCCTTTGAGACGAACAAAACTTCACGTCAATTTTATACACACTCTTGGTACGCGATCTCAATGAAATTTCGAGGAGTTAAAGAACAACTGACGCCGCCACAGTGAAATCACGACCGAGCAATTATTGATTGATTTGTTGTGACATACGTTTTACAAGGGACGGGAGAATAGAGAAAAATTCTTGTGCTGAGAGAAAAGACAAAATAGACAACATTATTCGGAATGCGAGACATTGGCACACAAAAAAATCAGTTGTCAGTTGGAACGTGTAAGTACTATCATCGAACAGTTTGACGATTAAAACTCGGGCTGTTAAAGTCGGATCATTTAGCATGTGGCAGACATGAGGATGCTACACAGAATGATAAAGATACTGTGGGTAGACGCGTCAACAGCTGATGATTGAGAAAAACAGAACTGGAAGATCTTCAAGGAGAGACTTTCTTAGATTAGCATAGAAGCGTAACCGGAGTGAGACCACTTGAGCTCATCCGGCTGCTAAAACAGCGAATTAGAAAATAACGCTATGACTGCCGCCAACGCTGGGACTCTGGCAGGGCACTCCGGGTGATTTGATGAATTTGAATAAGTATGTAAATTTTAACGATAAAAATTACCTTCTTTATCAATATTCAGATTGTACAGTGGTGTCTCGTAGACATCAGCCGGAGACAGCGCACAACTCTCTCCCAGACTGAAGTGGTGCGAAGGGCCCAGGATGAACACCCGACGTCTGCAACAATCATGCATAATAAGTGTGAAACTATTTTATTATTGCCACTGATTGGTACACAGGCGGATTTACTGTACGTATATTGTACGAGGGTGATTCCAAGAGTACACTGTGTATTCCTCCATAAAAAGTTGTTATGAAAAAACATTTTTTCAACATAATCACCGTTTCATGCTAAACATTTTCCCAACAGATATCCCGTAACCCACTCTTGGACAGGCCACTGAGACACTGACGATAAAAGCTGAGTTGATGGAATCGACATCATCAAATCGCTCCCCTCTCTCCTCGATTCGAGGAAACAAGAAAAAGCCGCACGGAGACAAATCGGGAGTATAGACCGGGTTGGGACAATAATTTCGCAGCGAAGTGTGTGCTCATCTCTTCACTCATGACCACGCATAGGTCAGAGTGGTCATTGCTGATCATGAGAATCTCCGATGCTCTCAACGCGAAGCTCTAAAGTTTATCAATCGTGTTGTGGCCTGAACGGAAGCGTCAAGAAGAGAGCGCTCTCCTGGATCACGAAGACCAGCTAAAGCTGTCCAATCAGGTATTACCAAACAGTGTCCAGATCTGGATGTCCCGCAAAATCACGTGAAGAAACGCGAGATGAGTCATCCTTATTCGGGGATGTTGCAATGCACAATCAACGTGATAAATACGTGATCACAGGTGCGGAGCCGAGCACAAAACAAAAGCTGCGGCAACTGCGTCAGACTCAGAAAAACGACGCTTAGCACGTTCATATTTAGAAACGGCACAAAAGCTCATGGCTGAGATGGAAACCTCGTCATCCAAAGAAAAGCATACTTATCTATATGTTGTTGACAATATACAGTATAATGGTTTACAAATGTCAGAACATACATTGGACTTCTACTTTTGATAGAAACGGACTGTTAACTACCACTGCAATGTAATACGAAAACCACTTAAATGGGCGCCTGAGCTGAAAGATTTGTTGCTTGCTAGCATGTAACAACACCGTATATAACTATGTTTATTGAATAACTGAGTCTGGTATTGCAATAATATCTAAAGGATGCCGAGATGCCATATGAGAATTTTAGTAAACAAACACCAACCAAATTCATATTTATCACAATTCTATAAAGATTGACTGTCCAGTTATAGTTTACCTAAAATTTTGTGTACAACTTGTGCAAAGAAGGGTAATAGAAGTACTGAAAATCAATTGCAAGGTTGGTGTGCTAATCATGCATTCTGACAGCCAATAGGGAGTATGTCATCAGATTCATGTATCATATTGGCACATTCACACATCATAAGCTCACTAACACCTTACTTTGGGTTAAAAATAACCATCAACTCAGCTGTTACCTAAGTTTGCTTTGATTTGGTTAAGTTTTCCAACATACAGTAGATCACATTTATTTAACAGCAGTAAATCATCTGTAATATGCTTTCCGATTACAATTTTGTCAGGTCATTAAAATAGCTAAGATCCATTGCACTCACCTTCCACATATAATCTAAGAGTAATAAAAATAAACTGCTTTACGAAAATATTATAAGGGCACACACAGCAAGTGCATATATTTATCAGAAGCATTTGACTCACACATGACTTGGATCAATTTGCTTATAGGCATGTCCTCCACAAGCACCACAGTATTCATAACCAGCATGTCTTAATTGAGAGAAATAAATGAAAAAATATATATATTAGAAATAATGTTATTCCAAAATGAAAATGAGTAATGAGAAACATACGGGGCAATAATTGCTCTAGCAGGACTGTGAGATTTGGGAGCTTGATTTAGCCACTGACTCAATTGAGAATCGAGCATTTGTTCTGCAAGCAATCAAAGAAATATAACTTGTATATAAAAAATATAAACAATTTTTGTATGTTAATAATTTGTATAGTTACATGAAGACATTAGCCAAATATATTTAACTTCAGTGTTACAGTTATGTTTCAATGCTATAAAGTATTTGTGGCAGTTGGTCATTTATGAAAACTAGCTAGAAATTATAAAAAGTAAATGAATTAAATAAAGTGTAGAGTTATATATATGATTTTATAAATATATACAGGGTTATAACATTCAGTGCAAAAATGTATTTTTTAGAAATATCTGATATGGTGCAATAATGAAATATCTTTGAAAAACAATTAGTAAAAAATGAGTCTATTTATTATTTTTTAGAATATATATCTTTATAAAAACATTTATCTATTTTGGTCAACTGGTTACATTGGAACTTTTTCTTTCTTTTCATATTATTATTTAGTATTATAATAAAAAGGAGAACCAAATGCAACTGTTGAGATTCCACAGTCATAATCAAGCTACAGATTTAAAAAAATAAAGGTTCAAGGTCATATGACAAGAAACCAATACATCTTTGTATAAGTTTTGTTTTCCTTTTTCCCATATTCCTTTTCCTAATAATGATTCGTTATGTCTTTTATAAAAAATGAAATTTATAGAATGTATGAAGAAGCTACTTTACTTTTTATTTTATATACAGTATTACTAATAATTTAAATCTAATTTTATATATATATATATAATTTTTAATTGATATTATAATAAAATATCATTAATATGAATGGAAAACAAACTTTAAAATGAATAAAAGGCTACTTATTTCTCAAATAAACAATGTTTACAAAGTTTAAAACTGAGTAAATAAATAGATCTATAATTAATGAAAAGTAGTTTAGCTACATACTTTCTATGATATACTTCATCTTCGTGTTATTAAACTACTTATGTAATTCCAATTTCTAGTCTTTTGTTGAAAAGGAGAATAATTTTTGTTCAAATGCTTGCATTGCCATTGATATAATATTGAGATGAAGTTTAATTGTTGCTACTAGTATAGGTAGAAGACATTGTAGTATTTCAGTTAGCTGTAACTATATATTATTCCTATGATAATATGGCCTTGAAGTGAAATAATTGTGGTATATAATGAACATTTTCTTTCTAATATTCCAATCTTTGAGAATTTGTGCATAAGCTGCCTTGCATTAGATGACTATTATATGTGATAGTGTGGATTGCCCTTGGGTTGCTATACCAATATTTAAAGAAAGTATCTTGATACCAAGTTACTAGCCTATTGCATTTGTTCCACTATGAGTTTGTGAGAAATTCACCTTGTAGACACTAGTTAGTTTTAAAATGTTGTTTAATATTTCACTAATACTTTCTTTGAAATCTATGTAATAGTGGCTAATGAATTATCTCATTATAAGCCTTGTAAGATAGGATTATAATAAGAGTGTATTGTATGGAAATTTAAGGAGTTGCAAAAAATAAGAATCTTATATATATTTGTCAATCTGTATGTATGTATGTTTGGGGTTGCCACCTAGACCATCCAAAATTTTGCATAAGTGACCCCCTCAACCCTGCGGGTAACATAGGGGGGGCAAGGTTGACCTCAGAGGTTGGGGTCAAGGTCAAAGAGGCTAAAAATGGTGTGAAATGCATGAGTATTTTATAGGAGAAACCATAGGAATTTGAATTCTGAGTAGCCAATTGATGCAATGCTAAATCAATATTCTACAAAATAATTATTTTGAATTCTGCAGAATAAGAGAATATTGCAATGCAAAATGAATAAACTACAAAATAAGACTTAACTCCATATTTTGTTGTTTGTCATGTCTATCGATAGTAGCGAGTAGCATGAAGTCAAAGAGCGCCATCCCGATACCTGGCCAAGAAACAAAAAAAATGGAACGCAAGTTATCCACGCGGGAAAGAGTGGAATTATATCGTATCCATACTAGACACAGTTTGTTCCTGAAAGCCTACAGAGCAAAAATCACCCAAGAAGCATGCGGGGGACTCAGCAATAAGACAATATAATAGCATGATTGTTTTTCACCCATATAGGGCATGGGTATTATCAGAAAAAAAGTTTTTATTTCCTGTTTTTCACCCGTATAGGGCATGGGTATTATCAGAAAAAAAGTTTTTATTTCCTCTTGGGCAGTGGGACCATTGGTGCCAGCAACCCAAAACTTTGCATGGGTGATCCCCTCAACCCTACAGGTAACATAGGGGGGTGGCAAGGTTAATCTCCAATATCATGATAGAGGTCAAGGAGGCTAAAAATGGTGTGAAATGGCCATTTTGGGCAGAAAGAAGCCTTTTACAGAAAATTTCATAGAACAAAAGTTGCAAGGCACCTCCGAAAATAGGGGACAGGACTAGGGCAGACTTAGGGTTAGGCATGTACCCAGTAACGCGGGTACCCACTGCTAGTGTATATCTAAATATGAAACAATATCCTGTGTAGTGTGAGAGCCGCCTTAATCTTAATTGTCTTTGATAAAATTTGATACTTTTCTGTTTAATCTGTGTTTTTGATTGCAAAGACTTGTGCCTAATAATGATCAACAGGTAAATACTATGTTTTTTCAGATATAGATATGGTCTTGTACCATATCTCCTGGATATGTCTCAATGAAATACATTGACCAAAGAGTCATGATTTATATATTATATAATCTATATTTAGCAAGATAGCTTTTAGTTATTTTCCAAGTTATTTGATAAGAATTGTCAAGATCGTGTCAAAATGTTATCAAAGAAGTCAAAAACATCACCAAAAGATTATAATACTATAAGGTACAATGAAAAAATTATGTTTCGTTTCTGCCAATAAATATAATTAATTCATTTTCATGTTATAAAATTTTGGCCAAAAGCATAAATTATAAATAATTATTCGGGCAAGCAGACCCAAATGTTTTGGTTTAAAGTGACCCGAACCACATTTTCAATTTTACATGGACTAATATAATATTATAATATTACATTTAATTTTATACATATTATCCTTGTATTAAATAATATAGCAGTATAATCAAATATAGTATTATAATCCTTTGGTGACATTTTGGACTTCTTTGGACTTGATGATGTTTTCCCTATTGGAATGGTTTCTAATTTCACGTGGACGCTGCGCCGCGTCACCGCCACTTCCTCTGGCGCGCTGCCACTTGTTCTGGCGCGCCACCACTTGCGCAGGGCGCTGGAGCACCCTGCGCCGCCGATTTTCTTCTTCTTTTGCTATCGCGCCGCGTCGCCATTTTCAAAAACGCGCCGGACGGCGTCCGCGCCAGGAGCAACCATATTTCAATAGGGGATGTTTTGGTCTAGTGACATTTTGGTCTGCTCCCAAATAGTCCTATATTTTTTACTTCTGATCTGAGAATCAATATACTGCTGAGGTTTTAAAATTGAGTTGGAAAATGCTAGTTTTTTAAAAGTTCATTTGCAATAATAATGCCAATGTAAAAAACTGAGTTGCTGTAATGGGGACTATTTTTAAAGAATACAAATAGTTGCCATAATCTCAATTACTTACTATTTTTATAAGTGAAAAATACTATCCAATCCAATCCAAAAGAGCCTTCCACCTTGTTGGCTTTGCTCTATAAGTAATTGTTATCGCTCAAAGTCTAGCTAGAAAAAAACAAACCAAGGACTAAATACCACAACAAATACCTACAGCAGCCCATCCACACTTGACCACAATGATGCAATCCACCCATCCACAAAGCCACCACCAGGTACCTCCTACTGGAAAAAACAAATTAGAGGTCTCTGGTAAGGTCATGCCACCCCTGCCTGTCTTGCGCAATATGCCAAATGTGTGGGTTTTTTATGTTGAATTTTAGTTTATTTGTATCTTTTGTAACTGTATTTAGCCATGAGGGTTTTTGCCTACCTCTGATTAAAGTGTCCTGATTTTTTATGCTTTGCCTTAGAGCTTTTTTCACTGGTGCATTGTTGTCTTGCCGGATGATATGTCCCACAAATTTTATTCTCCTACCTTTTATTGAATGGCTCCACTGTTTCATGTTGCATTTATTGTAAAGCTCTGCATTGGATACCTTGTGAAACCTAGTATACCTATTCCAAGTTTTCAGTGATTCAATTTCAAACGCAAGCGATATCGATTGTTTGGCAGTAAAGTGTGGATTTAGCATTTAACAACAACAGGAATACAGAAGCAGTTTATTTAAATAGTCATTTACATTTTAATTGTGATTGCAAAACTATGAACAGTCCTTGTATACGAATGTCTGTAATGTACTGTAATAGAACCAGCATCAGAAAGCACTCAAGCTTGGAATGCTAGTCATATTCCCAAGGAAATGAAAGATATGATTTTCAATTGTAAATCAATGACCATTTACGATAAATGTACTGTCGCGTTTGCAATACGCGTTTGGTATTTCATTCATGTTACTTGACAATTTATTCCAATTTTAATCATGTTAAAATAAACTACATAACAACAAAATAGTTTGCTATTTTCAAACAGTGCGAGAATAAATTATTCTTGCACTAGTGCAATAATCTCCTTTCCGTGTCAAATAATCAATCAATAAAGTTTGAATTACTACATAGTAAAAAAATAAAAATATTTATTTACGTTTTTCTAAAAAATATGCACCAAGTCTTGGGGTAGGAATTTCGATCACACAATAATTTATGCCACGAAACGCTGCAAGGTGAATGTTTTGACAGCGCACGTGACATACCGAGCTGGCCCCTAATGATGCGCGTGCAAGCTGAACAGGATAGATCTGATCTCTGATATGTGTTCCCAATGAGAAGAAATCAAGGCACGCTTCCTGCCGCAGCAAAGGTGTCAAGATTGACAGCAGTGGGGCGACTAACAGCTCTGAGCAGCGGACGTCTTTCTGTATAACCTTGATTTAGAATCAATCAGCTTTCTTCTTTGATGCGTTTGAAGGACCCTGTCGTCTTCCAATGGATTCAGGCTAGTGAAGTCGCACAGGGGGAAGCGGGTCACCCGCAGAACTGTGAAGGGTCTCAGGACGCTCTCCCGGTGTCTTTCATGGCGGCTAGGTCCCTCATTTGGAAGGAAGTCAGGGATCCCAAGTCATTAACATGGGTGTACTTGCCTAGTGTATTCCATCACGCTTCGAAGCCGGTGGACTTTTTTCGTCACGCTTACGTAGAAGAAGCCGGCGTCCCCACACTCTGAAGAGGATGAACAGACCCTGGAACACACACAGGCCCCATGAGTGCCCTGATCGAATCCGCTGATGCTTACATTTTTAAGACGGCAGTAACGCTTTTTTATGCGGCTAATAATGAGCATTATCTAGTGGTTTATGCTAAATAATTGAAATTTTACAAATTCTGTCGGAAAAAAATTCAGATCGTAAATGCATTATAGTCCGAATTATTATAAAAACACAAAAAGCAGAAGCAGTTAAATTAGACTAAAAATACATAATAAACATGGTATAAATGTATAGGAACTGGTAAAACAGTCACTGCAGCATCCTGATAACAAATAAATGAGTAAACATACCACAAAGAACTAATAAATTAAAGTGTCATTTTCATCATGCAAACCATCTATTGACGTATTGTCAGACATGAATTCCATGAAAAAGGCGTCTTGGTCTTCAATTTCCTTTGCACTAACCACAAATTCCATCAAGAAAAAAG
This sequence comes from Nematoplana nigrocapitula, assembly GCA_032274565.1. NCBI lineage: Eukaryota > Metazoa > Platyhelminthes > Proseriata > Nematoplanidae > Nematoplana > Nematoplana nigrocapitula. The sequence goes on along the minus strand of JAUYWV010100354.1, from coordinate 2,937 downwards.
GACAATTACCCAAAAACTGAGGAGCGCGATTGGGTATGCCACTGTCAGCCATCTTTTTTAAAATAAATGATGAAGCAATTACAGTCCGAATTTTAAATTTTTGAATTATTGATTAAACCAGTTGATAATGTCAATACGGTCTTATTTAAATCAGACTGTAATTGCGTAACTGAAGCGCTCCGGCCTCCTAATTTTAAATTTGAATACATGTTTACCTTCTGAAATCCTGAATAATGTTCGTTATTATGTGGCACACAAGCCAAATTATTGATTATATCGCCTTTCAATCAATAGCAACAGCGAAACGATCAATTCTTCAACTTATATACAATATGCTTCGGGGAAGCCTTTATTTCTGATTTGTTTAGATGTGTAGTGTATAGCGGTTGCACAGAAAATATTGTTAAAACGCCGATGGAATGCCGAAGCTCTTTCTTTCTGTGCAAAGGCGGGTGGAAGACTCGGCTATCCCACAACAGATTAGTAGTCTGGGAGTATGCAAATTTTTGTGGAATGTAACGAATTTGTTCGTCAAAAATGCATTAAAGAACTGTCGCGCCCCAATTAATTGATTTTGAAGGAGCAGAGGTGGTAGTGGCGGTGGGGGGGGGGGGTTGAAGGTAAATGCACCAGTAATTTACTGCCCTGAGTATTCCGGTAAATATTTCTGTGAGATTTGACACCGTTTCAGGACTGCGATAAACAGCCAGGCAGGCTTGTTATATGAGTATGAAAAACTCCCTTCCGAATAACAACATCATGCAAAGTCTGCCTGTTAAAACATCGTCATATTACTAATGGTTTGAATCGAACTGCATAGACGTATAATGCGAATTGATGACTAAATAGTTGCTGTATAGATATCCTATATAGAGTTTTGATATATAAAGTTTTAAAAATACTCGACACATTGAATTGCTGTTCAAATGTCTTCCAATCAAACGTAGGTATGATCTTTTAAAAAATATATCTGTTGTAAAGATTCACATCGAAAAGACCCTATTCGAAACATAAAGAGTAGTATTATAAGTAGTATAAGTAGTATTATTTCTGATAAACAACTTTTCTAAACGTTTTGCATATCCTCTCAAGTGTACGTGATATATCTCAATAAAAGTTTTTTACCTTTATTTTATATAGTGCTACTCTCCTTTCTGCTTCTTCTTTCTGTACTCTCCCTGATTGATTCATTGATTATATCGCGGAGTCCAGACCCCATTCTTGACCATAAACGACCGCCGTCAGCGGTAACTTTCTCTTCTGGGACGTCTACTATACTGGCTTGCATGGCTCATCCAGATTAGGCTCGCGGGAAAGATATGCGGAGACGCAAAACCTTACTGGCGCAATCTCTTCACGACGTACCATATTAGGGCAATGAAAGGGCCGACTCCTTAGCCAAGACTGGCGCCACCTCTCCTTTCAACGCTCCAATCTCTCACTCTGCCTTCTCCTCCTCTTTCACCTACCACTCTCTTCTTTCCCCCTGGCGGACTACTCTTCGACACAAAATTCTAGTCCACCAGATTCCAAATACTTCTCCGGGTGAACTTCTCCTTCCCCGTTCTTCCCGTTGCGAGCTTTCGCGCCTTCGCTGCAACGGGCACTATACCCTCCTTGAATCCTATCTCCACCGGATTGGTGAATCCGATCCCCCCTCTTGCACTTCCTGAGAAGAAGTTAGCAGGACCTTTCTCATATGCTTATTTCTTGTTCCTCTTCTTCGGCTTTCCGCTTTGTCATCTTTGGCGAGACGGTGTGCCTCATCGACCTCTGGAGATAGCCCGGTTACTGCGTGTTGCCCCCCCTCAACCCTCCGGAAGGGTTCGGGTAATTCCAATGCAATCTTAGGGCGAACAACTAATCTCTCCTCGTGAATCTGACATTGGACGACTTGAGGAATGAATCCGAACAATCTTGACGGACATCGACATATATGTCGTCAGCTACCTATGGCAGTTCTCTTTAATCTCTATAGTGAATATTTAACCGGGGAAGCTCTCAGTAACAGTGATGAGTTAAAAGTCAATGGCCAAAATATAGACAACATCAGATTTGCAAGACGATACGGTATAAATATACAGGTAGGCTGGAAGGATAAACAGATTTTGGAATGAGCCTGAACGCTAAAACGACAAATAATTAACATAATAATGGTAATAGGCAAAAAAGAAAAGATAAAATGTGAAATCAAAGTTGATGGCAAGGAAATTGAACAAGTGACTGGAAGCTGGACTACAGGTCATAATAAATAAGAGGCAGAAGTAAGAAGAATAACTCGAAAGGTGAAATGTGACTTTTGGAAATTTAAAGAATTCTTAAGGAAACGATTACTAGAAACTGATATATTTTCAGTAGTAGGGCATACTATAACGAAGTGTGGACATTTACCAAAATGATCATAGAAAAGCTACATGCAATTAAAAATGTGGTATTACAGAAGAAGACTTTTGAAAATAAGCTGGACTGAATAGGTGGCCAATGACGAAGTCTTGAGACTTGAGAATAAATAATTGGAAATATGAAATACACTGCATTGCAAACAAAATGGAATGTCTTGCTGGCTGTTCTCGGTAGACACGATTTGATTTTTTCGCTAACAAAGCCGGAACGTGTCTAGACATACTGTATGACGCTGTAGCGAATTGTGTTTTTGGTCTGATATTGATTTTGCTTGTATTAGAATCACGTGACTCCTTAGCCGCGTCATTGAGCGGTGTCAGCTCGTTGGTGATCACTGATTGGCTGTAACTATTTATGCTGTGTTCTCTCTACAACCTGACGATCGCTCACACACACCGGCCGCACGACTCCACGACACGTAATCAGCGGTACTGCCTCTTCGAATTGTTGTGTTTGTGTCTGATATTGATTTTGCTTGTATTAGAATCACGTGACTCCTTAGCCGCGTCATTGAGCGGTGTCAGCTCGTTGGTG
>JAUYWV010100343.1:0-13577 GCA_032274565.1 Nematoplana nigrocapitula | reverse complement strand
CTCTTCGTTTCTTATCGACAGCGATTCTTTTTCCAGCATTTTCAGGTTTCTCTTTCTCAGACTTTTCAGCGTCAAAAGCCGCTTCCATCCCTCTTCTTGGAAGTTCATCCGCCCAAAGCCGTTGACTTCACTAGGTCGTAGCTCCTCCGCCAAGTGTCCGCCGTTAAGACATAGGTCTTCATCCGCCGTTAAGACATAGGTCTTCATCCGCCGTTCCTCGCCGTTGGCCTTCGGTCATGACCCTGACCAAGGGATTTGTGGCTTAGGCTATGGTTGCCATCCGCCTACATTCACCCTCCGCCATTCAGTCCTTCGGCTTGCGGCACCACCTTGGACTTGGGGACCAGTTATCGAGCTGTCTACTCTAGATCCGTCATGTTCTGCATAATCAGGGTTACCTCGTGAGGGCTGTGGCTCTTCACCACGCATGGCGGTCTTCTGTCAGGAGAGGCGGCTGAAATAGCACCCCAGAAGGGCTAGTTTGCGCATCCATGACACCTGGAGGTGTGCAGAGAGGCTTTGTGTGGCGCATCATGCTGGTAATGATACTACTGCTCCAGAGCCCCTTAACCCCTGTCGTTTAGTCTGTCAATTTCATTTGTATTCTCAAAACCAAACAATATTTTTCTAGGATTGCTGCAGTACCAGATGAGGGAAGGTCCTAATCGGTAATTTCAGCTTTCTGGATTTTTATATTCTTGATTTTACTTCGAATAGTCAAAGAGACTTTCTGTATACATTAACAGTAGTATACTGTATATTCTTTGAATATTTTCGTTTTTCCTCGAAACTCTTCTGATAATACTGCGAGTTTAATTCCGGCTTTTAAGCTTAAATGTGAGCATTTCACCGCTCTTGTTCGTGATTGCTGATATACTACACATTCCTCCGGTATATCTGTAGTATATTTTGACTGTCCGAATTTTTAAAGCAAAGAAGAACAGCTATAGTACTAAAACACTTTCGTAAAATATACATTTTTATTTCGTAGTTTCCTGGAAAGGATACAAATCCCGTCTCTCTATATTTATCCTTTGCGACATCCTTCCTGTCTAACATATGTGCGGTAATACTATAGCGATTTTCTCTCCTTTGTGCGACAAGGGAAAGTAAGCAACTGACGACTCCCTCCCTTCTCGTTCTTGCTCTGTAATGCAATATGTTGCTGCTGCTAGCGCTGTTCCGGATGCGTGTCGTATGGCGGGAAAGGGGTACGGACCCCCAATGCTGAATCAGCTGTTCTGTACTCCCGCAACTATACCCCCGTTGATTTTTGATCACAGTCTGATCGATTAATTCGTTGTCTGCTGTTCGCAAGCCTGCCGCCGAGGAGGACACGCGGTTTATTTCCTCGATGAGGGGGGGGGGAATGACCCGCTAATGGGTCGGTCGTTTCGCCGCCGCGCCTAATGACTTTATCCGCCCGTCAATGGCATATACATTGCACAGTAGGTTGAGAAAGGATTGCATGCCCCTTTCCATAGCTTTATGGCTGGCAGCTAACTAAAGAAACAGGTATTCTATCTGTGGCCGTCTCCACACCCCATATAACGATGATTCTCGGTTTACCAATGAAGTATTGCATGGCAATGCTGCGAACTATATAGCAACTGGCAGTCCACATTCCACGCCCTACCTCAATGATATCTATATTTTCGGCCCCCAGAGAAGAGGTCATCCTCCATCAGATTCTACCTGTCTTCTCTTGAGCAACCTCCACGTTTTCAGTTTCATCCATCTATCTGTGGAGAAGAAAAAACAGGATAAAGAGGGGGACTACGGAATGTAAGAAAAAAGACGACGACGAAAAATGGGAAGAATGATAGAAACACAAATAAAAGATGAATAAGAATTCAAGAGAAGGAGAAAGGAAATGAAGACGAAACCAGGTATAAGAAGACACTGAATAAAACTGCTATGTGACCCTCCAGTGGGTCCCCAGTCATTGTGGGCTTGCAGGCAATAAAGAGGCAGATCACCTTGCTCGGATCGGAAGTACCCTAGTCCAGGAAGACGTAGCAGTTTGAATCGAAAGCCTTCTGCCATCGTACCTATGCAAACAATCCGCATACCTCACATCACCCTAGTACGTCCAACGGCGGAATGCTCCTAGATACAGGCCCCTTCAACCGAAGTGAAATCGCACTGCACTCTCCACTGTTCAACGACTACCATGCGAAAATCCATCCCGACCACCCAAGGATATTTCCGAGGTGCCCTCAAGCTGAAGGCACCATCATACACCTTCTTCTACAGTGTCCAGCGACTGAGGGACCACCAGACTGACCTTGCTTCGCTCCAACCCACAGATGCCCGTCCTCCAAGACCTGCCCCCAAGGTGAGGAACTACCTGACCGAGATTAGGTTGCGCACACGACTCGTAGAGAATCAGACCTGCTAGAAGGAGGAGGGGTGCAACTAATAAGAGGACCAACTAAGAGTGTATACGCCTCTGGGAAGTTAAGCTGGATTTTATAGACAATTCAAGAACTTATTTGTTGACAGAATGTAAAGTGCCATGAGATCATGGCCCTAACTTTTTGTCGGGAAGCTGAATTCTGTAGGAGATGGTGCCGATGGAAAAAGACAGGAGGCAGGACATCAAAAACTGAACAAAGAGTTAGTGCCGCAAGCCAGCTGTTGCTAGACAAAAGATCTGGTTGCTGTTCCGGTATGTTCTAAACTTCTCAGATTCAGAGCAGGACTTGGTAAGAAAGGAGCTTGAGTTGATTTTGTTGAGGGTTGCGTGCCATTTGACCTTGTGTGGCAGTATGCATAATTGAACGGATACAGCCATCAATCATTTGATTGATGTTGTTTCCTGCATGCGATTTGATCAAGCGTAAACTCCGCGCGGTGAAGAATATAAGTATACAGTATTAATTTATAGGTCATTTACTATGTAGAAGAAAATATCGCTGTTTGGTAAGATTTCTTGGTGTTTTGGTATTTACAAACGTATCGGAGAATCAGCTTATATTATTGATGGGAGGGCGCAATTCGAAACAATGGTACTGTACATTGCTCAATCCCTCATGCAGTGTATGCTCGATTTCCCTCCGTCAGTTTGATACAATTTCACCTGCCCACTTGAGCAGGGTGAAGGAGCGAGGCATGTTCTTGAGTCTGTAGCTCTCGAATATAGCGGCGAATAACTCTTTGTTGGTAATTGTCCAATATCTCGATGATATGATGCGCAGTGTAATCGTCGTCAAGAACGGGCAGCATATGGAAAGAGAAGGAACTACCCATTAGGAGACAAGTAAACATGCCAAACCTGGATCTGCAGCAAATCAGACAAATGAATTGACGCCGCCGCTTGTAAGGAATGCTTGAAATATCGTCGAGTAATTGAAAATCGGAAGAATATGATTTTCTCTTGCGTACACCTAATGAGTCCCAATCAGGACGAAACTAGTCGTGTACTACATTAGAGTTGGCCCGGAAATTTGGAATCCACAGCCAGCTCCCACGCCTAAGGAAATGGCATTTGCATCTAATATGAATTAAAATATGGAGAACTTGATAACTTGCTTGATAGTGTACAACTTGAAATTTTAAATGTATTTTTCGCGGATGTTCAGGGTTAGACTGTTTGATACGCCGAGAAGAACGTTTGCCACTATGGGATCGATTTGTGCTGTTGTCAACAAGGCCTGCGCTCATGATTATAAGCAATGATGAGATAGTTTGACCTATGAAGAGGGTGTGCAAAAGGCGCGAATAACTGACAGCCGGAGGAGTGAGAAAGGCAGGAAGGGAAGATAAGAAAGAGAAAGAAAAGACAGTAACTCGACTGTGAAACTATATGAGTAGCAACATTCAAATTTTTAATTCATATTTCTAGAATTTTCACGAAAAATACATACACATTGGTAGTAACAGTTCGGTCCTTTCTCAACCCGCTTTTAATGGTTGAGATAGGGCATCAGCTTTTTCTGTGTTTTTTTCGACTATTTTCGCTTAGGTTCCGAGTGTGTAGGCCATTTTTTGTATCTATGGGTGTTTTAGAAGGGTTCTGGCTGGCGCTGTTTAACTAGCGAGATAGGGCTTGATTTCATTTAATTTTCTGTTTTTGTTGATAGTTTCGGTTAGGTTTAGGATGTCTAGGCCACTTTCGCTTGTATTTATCTGTGGTTTTAGTTGTTTTCGGTAAATTCGATGTATTTTGGGTGAGTTTCAGTTCGATCTGTGTAGGCTAGCCAAGAATACAGAAATTTCACCAGCATGACGCCCTATATCTGAACCATTACGAGTAGCGGAGAAAGGACACAACTCCTAACTACTCATATTTCTTTTTTGAAAATTCTCCTGCAAATGTTGTCCTCAGCTGGTTTGCTTTCCAATTATTGGATATCTGTTTCAGTTCGACGTTTATTTTTATGTATGGTGCTGCTGTCTTATTCTGTTAAGTAATTAAGTCTTCCCGTTGAGTCGAAATGATTTCAGTCATTAACGATCATTTTCTTTGAGGAAATATATAGCTATAATGATACGGTAATGCGAAACGTCACTGGCGCCATATGTTCAGTAATGAGTGCATAACCCTTGTCGAAAAATCCTGATCCTCTTCCAAGGAACAGATAGCAGACGTCAGACTACACAGTCGCCATTCAGCAGATGGCGTGTTATCGATCGCGATTGGCTGATCGATATCGCTTCGGCCGCTGCTGCTGGCTGCTTCCGGATGCTCTCTCTGCTGCTCCGTGTCTCTTCCGATCGCCCCGACTCTCTCTTCCTTCCAGTTCAGTTCGGTTTAGTTGTTCCAAGTGCTGCAGACAGTAGTTCCAGAGAGAAGATATGAGATAAGAAATGACGCGAGGCAGCAACTCACTGTTGTATAGTCATACCCTGACAACGCCGCCCACCCCCAGATAAGAAAGTGGGTTGGTGGTTCCCAACATCCGTTCCGTCGCACGTTCCGGATATGTATGTGTTGAAACATAAGCCAAAGAGGGGTGGGACACTGGGACAAATGTCATATCAGCGCGGCTTGGAAAAGAGAATTGAAGTTTGACTCCATACACCATACAAGTGTCGTGCAACTCATATAGGACATTTCCTACAGTCCAAATTACTCTGGCCAATGTACTAGATACTGCAGTGCTACAACTGTATCGATCGCTCTAAATCTCTAGGCGTTTAGATGTCAGCTGGTTTTTGGTAGTTGAGTATGTCTGTCTGTCTTTCTGTCTGTCTTTCCGTATCTCAGTGCATTGATTGACCGTTCAGAATCTGAGGGTGTTGGTTTAACCGAATTAATCGCATTGATCTATATGCATGCCCTGCGTTGATTCTCCGGCTCAGCTGTTTTTCCCCAATCAATGCAACACTTTGACTCTTGATTGAACCCTTATACTGTATGACGAAGCGCAACCGGTTCTGTCCGATTATTTTAGTTGTATATATTTAACCATTCACTGTTTGACGATCACTATAGGGAGTTGTTGTGTTGCAGCTACAACCTTTTGAATTGCCTGTAATAAATATTTTTATCTATGGGTAATAGAATGGAAAAGGTTATCGTTAAGTTTATTGAATGTCTTCCTCATCAAGTGAAATATGAATGCAGCCTTGCGTCTGTTTTCCTATTCATTCACACAATGTCATCGTCATTGGCTGGCTGCCTGCGAGCTCTGCGGTTAGACAGACAAGCACTTTGTGTTTCCTGCTTCATTATTTGTGTGTTTATCTGCAGGCTCAGTATAGACAATTTATTTTACATTTTTGTGTGCAAATTTTGATATCTTTAGTGCAACAACCTTTTGCTCTGCTGATCACACTAGAGCGTGGAATGTGAATTTATTTGACAATATTTTTAAGTGATCTCCTGAACATTTATAAATTACTCATCTGGGTACACTACCTATTGCCAATAACCTTCATTACTGCTTATGTTGAAACTAGCTGTGCTTTTACCCGGAACGTAAAAACATTGACAGTGCTGGCATGATTACAATACAATAATTGAACTCATCTAATGATTTCAATATATAGTTCAGCAGCATCCATGTGACTAATCACTTCCTGCTACTGTAAGTCAACGCAATGTCTGATGCGGATTTTCTCCTTCTTGGTACACGAATGAACAGGTTGGTGGCAGTTCCAATGCGTGAGCAGGCAACATTATACTGATCGTGGGAAAACACGGAGACTCCAGGTTGATGGCGATGGAAACATCTCGGCATCTCTTCCTTAGCCAGTATGATGTCAGTGTTGCATTTTGTGCGCTACAGTGAAGAGCGCAGAGCTGTCTGTCTCATTGCCGGTTGAGGGAGGGGGGACGTCAGCACTCTGATCCCCCTGAGGAACGACAGCACTCGGTACCCGTCCGCGAGGATGGCGAGGGTACGGGCTGTCACCAAAAAGAAAAAGGCATAGGTTGGAGTGAGAGGGGCAGTAAATTAAGAGGTAGGAGAGGTCCTCCGGAGAGACAGAAAGGGAAGAGGGGGGAGTATATTAAGCCGAGTGAACACGCTGTCCGAGCGTGAGTTGGGGTGATGGGGGGCGGAAAGGGCCGTTGGAAAGACAGGCGCGGTGGGTGGCTGAGTGTGGATCCGTCAGGTACTGGCGGGTGTCTGTTTGTGTCGCAGCTCTTTGGATAGCTGAGGGGAGGTCGACAGGGGTCGTCTGGGGCAGAGAGGCGCCTCTCCGAGTCGGCGTCCTCGTTTCCCCGAATGCCGCAGTGGCTCGGAATCCACTGGACATCGACCCGGTGAGTACCACCCAGGGCCAGGAGAAGGTGCCAGATTTTCCGGCACGTGGGGTCCTTTTGGCAGGGGTGATCTGCAGCCAGTTTTCTTACCAGGGACTGCAAATCTGTCAGGGGGCGGAGGCCGCGCAGGTCATGGAGGTCTGGTAAAAACAGAGCGGGTTTCGAGTCCGGAGAGGCATGCTACGGCCTCGGCTCTAAAGGCGCAGAGCTCGTATGTAGCAGGTATCAGTTTGTTTCTCTGCGGCGGCGTGAAAGGTGGGTAGGTGGGGGTGGCCGAATTCCAGGATTGCCTACTACTAATGCTCCTAGTTTTGTTCAGAGCGGGTCATGTGCCCTAGAGCTAACCCTGTCTGTTGTTGTCTGGCAAGAGCAGATTCTTGACGGAGATGTCTACGAGCACATCAGTGAAGTGTTCGCCTGTCTGAGTCGTCACGAACTGGACTCGGGCGGTGTGGACAACGAACGATTAGCCCACGTCCTCGAAGATTCTACCCAGGTGAGTGTCTCTTCCGTCTCGCTGCTCTATGTATACCTGTTACTCAAGTTTGTGAACTATAGCCGCCTGCGATACTATGTACACTGGCTGATCGTATAGTATGATTGTGAACTGTTATGGTTTTCCCGGTGAGGAAAGTGTCGGGAGGCAGTCAGTAGCATCGACAATGAAGAGCCTACGGAAGTGGTGGTTGTGGTGAAATTAATCCGCTCTTTCCCATGAGGGATGAGGGGACTTAGAAGAGGAAATCAGTATCCAGATTATCTATCAAATACCAACTCACATAAGATCGTGGAGACCTTGCGGTTGATCTGCGAGTGAGTATCCATTTCAATCCAGATTAGTAGACAGTTAGGGGTGGCCAAACATCTTTTTATGTATTGAAATAGAGTACATGGCCAAACAGCCAAAAAAGCTGGACAAAGGAAAGGGAATCTACTCCCTAATTGTAGATGATAGCCAGAATCTCCTGTATTTTGTCAAGATACGGCACACCGTCATTCAATCTAGCCCAACGTGGTAATTTGATATTGTAGAGGATTATAGCAAGAAAGCCAATTTTTTTTAAAAAGATATTGCAGTTTTATTTCACAAACTTTTGAGCGCATATTCTTGAACAGTTTTAATTTGTACACAATTATGCCATACCCTATGTGTTTCCACAAATAATTCAAATGCAGTACAATTTGGTTATAGTCATTTGCAATTGCTTCCATTTTGTTTATATTTTTCCTTAAAGTTTGACATTTCCCAAAATTTAGTTCATTAGTTTGTTTGGTCCAGAATTTATAATTATAACATTCTGTGCATCGACTCCTCATGCTACTTATGAATGTGAACAATCGCCTATGTGTGAAAAGAAGTGTCGTTCCCTAATTGTACTCCCCAAGCTCCTGCGTTCCCAACTGCGATATAGTGAACAAAAATATTAGTTAATAATGATTCGATAAAAGCAGTTAAAGTGCTAATTGTATATCTTCCGCAATAAAATATGGTTATGTTTTTACGGTGTATCTGATCTCTGATGAAAGTTTAAAGACTGATCTTCGGTGCGACATTGTTGATGCAGGAATGCGCAGTATTTTTCGTTGTAGCTTTTAGTATACTGTACATAATGTATGCAGTTTTTCAAAATCAGCCGCACTATTCAACTGGCTTGTATGATTGTTTTCCCTTCAGATCAATCGAGAATGTACTTGGGATCAGTTCATCAGCGATAATCCGGCTTTCGCAGAAACAATCCAGTATCAGTTTCTACCCACCGAAGGCGATCCGGTAAGAGGATCGATAAATCAATGTTCGCGTACTATATCTGAAATTACCATTACGACATTTGCTGGCGGCGTTGAGCGAAGAAGTTGATATTTAGACGTGGGGTATCTAGCAAATGAGACTGCGAGCCCATTACCATATGCACCGTCTGGGAAGTCGGTTTGATTGGGGAACCAGACGGTGCAGACCAAGAGGTAGACATGCGGAAGGAGGGCCTGGAAGAGAGACACTGTGGAGCACCTTCTATCATAATGCCCAAGTTATGAAGAACCTCGGTACAGGGAGTGGGGACCCTTTGCGTTGCTGGAAGATATCCTCGACCAACCTGAACACAAGACTTTGACCTATACATAAGACGGGTGGTGGAGGGAGAACCCACCGGACCGGCCTTAGTGCCGTCCGACGTGGCGTGCAAGAAGAAGAAGACCTCACCCATCTCTTCCTTTTCTGTCCAGCTCACTCCATTGCCCGAAACCGCTTGCTGGGGGACGGACCAACCCTCCAGATCCTGTCGGATGGATCCCGCGCTCTTCCCTACCTGAGGGAGATCGGGGTGCTGACGCGCCCCCCCCCCCCTACCGGGAATAAGACAGACAAACAGAAGAAGAAGAATGAAAATAAAGGCGAAACTGGGGTGATTGTGGATTTACCCAGCCTCCTACAGAAGATGGGATGTCGCTGGTGCATTCAAGAAGCGACCTCCTGACTGGGTGCTACCACGAGTAGAATAAGAGGGGTGCTATATTGGAGAGGCGGCGAGACGAACGAGATCCAGTGAAAGATAAAATGGGAGAGGTCCTGGGTAGACTTACCGTGTTGGTGTTGGAATGGTTAGCGAATATTTTGCAGAGTTGAGGCAGAAGTGGCAAAGAGAAAGTGACATGGCCACCACTTTCGCCTTGGCCACGAGGGATGGGGGCAGAGTTATTGGTCCATATGGAGAGGGAGGGAGCAGGGAATGAATCAAGAGAGGCAGGCTATGAGGAGGGCTACTTTTTTAGACTTCAGGGTTAGAAATGCGAACGGGCATAAGGGGAAACTAAACATGCGGAACAGGCGTGGGTAGGCCAGGGGTTTGCTAGACTCCGTGCCTGCGTCAAAGGTGGCACCTGCAAGAGATCTGATGACTTTGACACTGGAGAACGATTTGGAGCAAGGTGAAGTAGAGAGGTTGGCATAGGAGTGTAGAGTTTGAGTTGACGGAAAGTGGGAGTCCGAGAGCATCAGCGGGTTCATTGCTAGATAGATTAGAAGTCCTAGAGTAGAGGCAGGCATCGTGAAGGAAAACGTGGAAGGAACTCTGTGGTGACACCGCCTGATATTTAGTGAGTTATATCTGCTTGGCTTGAGCTGTCGGGCATCACTTTGATGTGCGGCTTCCAACTCCAAATTATCTGTGGATCAGTGCCCTAACCCATGTGCAGTGGTGCACCAACTTCATTCTAAATGTTCTCGAATGCACCTCTTATCAAGGTTGTTTACTCGAATAGACACGTTTATTCGTCGCTGTCTCCTCATTTATGGAGCCAATATCACTACTCATCTGACTCACATTTGCGTACGAATCAAGCAATACTGCTTTCAGGACAGCTGACTCTTCTTCAAACCACCCCTAATCACAGACTCATTCACCACAAATTACCTCGAACTGGTCAGTGCTACACTGAATTTTACAAAACTGTTTTGCACTGCTGCAATTCACCTTTGTATTTGAATAAACGTTTACTTACAAACTTATTTACTTAGAATAACTGCTGCGGGAGAAGTGCGTCGACGAAGTATTTCAGTCGCTCTCTCTGGTTATGTCGGAACTTGTGTAGCTACAGGTAACTACTTCATCGCGAATGGACATTGCATACCGCCAGACTGCATCAGTCGAAGTGGAGGGCAATAACAGCGGGGCGCGTATGTTGGACACCTGTGGCACAGCTGCCTTCTGGTCATCAGGAGGAGGCGCGGGAACGGAGTAGCGTGGCGATAGTGCGTGCTGGTCAGACCGCTGGCTTCGGCATTTGGTGTAGTACGTCTGGACAAGTTCAAGTGTACGCCCATTTACTCCGGCGGCTGATATGTACTGTACTGTCCTCAGCAAAGTTCTTAGAGTCTGTTCCAAAGGAATAATATGATGGATTTCTTTTGCAAATTCCAAATCTCTCTGTATATCCGTAAACTATGAATCCGTTCTGGACACAGTTGAGGGACATATTATACACATATGTTTTGGTGGCCGGAAGAGTTCATTATCAAATTTTTGTGATCTATTTATAAAAGCCAATTGTTTAGCCAACATGTGATAGAGATCGCGAGCTGTTTGATCTATTGCGATTTGTGTTGCTTAGAAGGAAAAAGAATGAACTGGTATTCCTTTAGTGGACACCTTACCTTATAGACTCGAGCCCATTTTGGGTGAAAGTCTTTGGGCGTTGCGTTGTGTAGTATTATTTTAGGGTTAGGGTTTTTTAAGTGATTGGTTCAAATAAAACTGCGATTTACTGACTGTAGCAGCGTTATAGAAGTTCGTATTCATAGGAACACATTACTGCACTGGAACAAAAGAAGACCGAGAATCAGAAACATTCCTCGTGGTCAGTGGGGAAGCGTTGTGTTTAGCGGCAAGTCCAAATAGATTAAAGTGTATTAATTCACCTATATACTGTACGTGTGTTTGCGAGGTGAAGGACCAAGAAACAGTCCCGCCTTGTTTCAGCAAACAGTACACAGCTGCCTCCCAACACGCACACACTCGGTGATTTGTTGTGCGATTTCTGCTTATGATCGGTCTATGGACCTTCGTGCTTAGATTTATGGAGCATGGTTAACCATGGCCATCTCAAACCCACCTCCTCCTCCTCTAGTCAGTTGGTGCTATTTGCGCTGATGTGATCTTGATACATTCACGCACCTTTCACTGTCATATATGCCAGATGTGCTGCACTTTCCACGCTTCTCCCTGTTCATTTGTGTGCATATATCTTCGTACTCAGATGTTGTCGGTCTTCATTGACCTTGTATTACTCCATTTTCCTTTCTCATGATGTGACCAAAATGTCTCCTTTTCCTCTATGCCATTGTCTTTCTCAGTATAGTCGTCCAGCCGCTATGTTACACAGCACAGTCATTGATCCTCCTTTCTACCCACGATACCCTGAGAAGTCTTCGATAACACCACCGTTCAAAGGTGACTATGCGATTCCTGTCTGCACCAGTCATCGCCCATGATTCACATCCATATGAGGCTCTAGGAAAGACAGTTGATCATAGTGGCCTCACTTTAAGGTGGATGCTTACATCTCTGCTCTTCCAAATAGTGCCATGTTTCCACAATTGTACTCCCCGCCTGACTTCTATTTAGTGTTTATATGAGGGAGCCCAGAGAGATAAGAAATAAGAAATTACCTTGCGGAGGCTATTAGAGAAAGCGACTGTTTTCAGCACAATGTAGCTACAGTTCGCACACAAGTGGCTTTTGTGGTAATATGATTTCTTCAGTTCTTAAACGACTGCAGCTGCATGGTTTGCAAACTGTAAAGGGACATCCCACGAAATATTGTCCTATTGTCAATAAATTAGTGGCTTTTCAAGCAAGTTGCATTATATTACCACTTATTGCGCGGACCGTTTGTTCAGACTGTGATATTCACATTGCCAATTTATATAATTACGCATATTGTATAGCTTTATATTGACATTATATAAGATTAGTTTGGCCAGTTTGAAACTCCAATGATGATAGTTTTTTGCAGTACACAGTTTTCGCAATCCTGCAATTATGGTAAACTTGAGATACTTGACTCTCTCTCTCTCTTTAGCGATGCCCTAGCCATAAGAAAGGTATCTTAATACAGGTCAATATCCAACATGTATTGTGAATAAACTATCAGTTATAGTGAGAGCAAGAAGAGAACGAGAGAAATTGAAAAATACAAAGAGAGAGAACGAAGAGATTGAGATGAGCTAAAGAGAGAATAAGAGAGGGGGGGTGCGTGAGTAAAAGAGAAGGATTAAAAGAGGGATAGCTATTTTAGGGGGGGGGCAAAATGAAGTCGATTATTATTTTTTATTTCTTCCGCCTTGTGATAGATAAACACACATTTAAACTCTGTATGTGTCTATATCTAAGTGGGATATATTCCATATAGTTTCCATTTTCATGTATTATGTTATTGGGCTCATAAATATGCCCGTATTATTTGTTGAAGCGAAATTTGTTCATTTATAAAATTTGTTTGTTACAGTATTTGCACGGGATTGTGAGTGAGTGAGTTGTCTGAGAGCTAATTGTTCTCTTCCTTCCTCCCCAACACCGAAACCTCTTCGATGCCTCATTTGACAATCTGCCTCTCGCTTCGCTTGTCTAGCTGGAGGGTCGACCACGTGCCGCCCGCTGCCAATGAGTCAGTCAACAGACTGGCTGGTCGGTCTGGCCGGAGGCAGAGAATGCCACGGCAAGTGTCTGGGAATGCGTACATCGTAGCGGTGTTAGTTTTCTGGTGATCCACACCGAACCACCGCACACGAGAGAGCGAACAAGTTGTTGGCAGTCTCGCTTGCCAGCCAGCCAGGGTTTATCTGAGGTCGCCAACAACGAGGCATGAGTCACACGGGACACGGTTTTGGCAGGCAGTAGTTCACCTTCTTCATAGTGGAGCGCAGTCAACCTGGTGGTGGCTTCGCATTTTTCTCTATGATGATATTAAATGATGATGATGAGATATCGCAAGAGAAAACCATCTAAAAGTAAAGACCAGGAGGAATGATTTTCTGGTTTCGTTTCCACACATTATATTCCAGACTTCATATAAAGTTTTGCGCTTTCCCAATTGTTGGAAATATTATGTATTTGCTTCAAATCTCAAGTATAGTTCACCTATACAAGATCGTCGTTTAGTGTAAATTTACACTGCTATAAATATTTGGCTATGAATCATTATTCGATTTTAAAGCTAATTTTATGGAAGGTTATTTTACATTTTCACTACGCATAACAGAAGGTTATTTTATTTAACCTTCTTTTAATTTAACATTCTTTGAAATGTCGCATACAAGCGGAGGTATCCGGCTTCGCTCGGGGGATACATAAGGCAATAAAATATC
>JAUYWV010100332.1:0-13577 GCA_032274565.1 Nematoplana nigrocapitula | reverse complement strand
GGATTATTTCAAACTTACCTCAAGTGATTTGCTTCCCATGAAGTTTTGCAATCACCGTTGGGTAGAAAATCGTAAAGTTTGAAAGAGGGCGCTTGTTGTTTGGCCAAATCTAAAGAAATATCTTCAGATCAGAAAGTCAAAGCCAAAGAGCTCAGCGCTGAAGCTCCAATCATTCAAGACTCTTGGTGAGCTAGAGAAGTCTGAAATAATTGTTCCTCAGATGGAAATCTTCGTTTCAGTTGTTAATGAGGTCGATCGCTTCCTGGTCAAATACCAAGGTGATCAACCTATGCTTCCATTTCTAAAAAATGTGATGAAGAATCTTATATTTCGTTTCATGACTAGTGACTCTCTTGAAGCTGCAACCACTCCCAGAAGTTGATGGGTTTGGAGATGGATGACTCGAATAACCTGAAGCAAATCTCTACGATCGACCTAGGCTTTTCCGCTTCTAAAGCAATCGCATCTCTCAAGGCCAAGCAACTCCCATCTGAACGCCAAGTGTTAGAACTGCGGATGGAGACGAGAGCATTTCTTGTTGCTGTTATAATAATAATTTTATTTAAGCCACAATTCTGCAAAAGCAGTCAAAGTGGAAAGTTATCAATAAGATCAAAGAGAAATCTTTTCTCTGCTATAGCCTCTGCAGAAAAATGCATGCCTGGCTCCATCTTTCATCCTATTGGATTCAGAAAAGAATGCCATCATTAAATCACATCTGTGCTGCGAACCATAAACGAAGCAAAATGGGCGGAAGACGACAGTTGTGATATTGTGAAGTGTCAGTTTCTTGAGTTTCGGAAAGATGTCAGGACAAACCCGTCGGACAAACAGGCATTTGAAGATTTTGTACCAGGAAAAAATCGGCTGGATACTTTCCTGTCTGATCGCCTAATCGACAACCCTGGAAAGAAGGAGCTGTGGGACGTGGTCAGAAAGGTTTTAGTGGTCTCTCACGGCCAAACTACTGTTGAGAGAGGTTTCCCCTTAAAAAGGAAATAACCAGTGTTAATTTTTCTGCCAAATCTTTGGTGGCCAAGCGATGCATTCGCAACCATGTAATCAAAGTTCGAGGCATTGAGAATATTAGCATCTCTCGTGCATTGCTAGTTTCCGCTGCTGCAGTCCAGTCCCGACTACAAATGCACTATAGAGAAAGGAAGGAGGAGGAGGCTGGCTGAGGGTTGTCAGAAACGGAAGAATGAAGAGTTAGAAGAATTGGAAGAGATAAAGAGGAAGAAACGAAGCGTCAGGTTGGAGTCAACATCATTCTGTTTTATGAAGAGTTTTTAAATAAAACTTAGTAAATCTAATGTTTAAAAATATTTTGGAGGGGTAATACTAACCCAACTCATTAATACCTGGTTATTTTAATGATTAATACAATATATATCAGGCACATATCTGAGTAAAATTTAAATAAAGATAATTGAGAGGAAAATATTTTGGCCGGCGATATTTTAACCATGATCAGCTGTGGCAACACTGGAAGAGAACAGCTGATACATATTTGTGTAAACGTGAACAGGAGGTGCGGAAGAGAGTGCAAAGTATAGATAGCTTAAGATCTATCGTATTGACGCCAGTCTGTTACAGCTAATCATAAAAGACTGAAATTGAACTCACAGTGGCACAGAAAGCGAGTAGCGAAATAGGCTATTAGAGTGTTATAGGAAATCGCATTAAGTGAAGGTAATAATAGCGTACAGTAAATCAGTAACTAAAATACAGTATATATGGGAAAGAATAAGCAAGGCTTGACAAAAAGGGGATGGTTTTTTAAATGTAGAAAGGAAGAAAAAGACTGCAAACGTGTGGAGGCAGTGCCGAACGATGACAGGTAAAATATTAAATCTTAATATCTGCGTGAAGCACTATCGTATATGAAGCGGTTCAGATTTGATACACGAAGTTGCCTATGGAGATCAACTACCGAATTTCGAACCAGTATTAGCCACAGGGAAACGAATCACTCTTATCTTGTCTCTAAACACATATTGCCGATTGTCAGACACGATAGCACAATGAAGATGCGGGCATCCGAGCTGAAAGGCTTGGTTTAGAAAGGCTGCAAGTGGGCAGGGTAATCACTTATTATGTAATCACACAGCTCGCGCAGCTCTGCTTCCAGAGAGAGCATCTAATCGGTTGAAGAATTTTGTCTCCTGACTAAATTATCAGGCAGTCCTTATTCTCCAAGTTGAGAGATTATGCAATTTAGTTTCGCATATTATAGATAACATCTCATTAATTAACATGCGAACGCCTGGCCTATCTAAATTGCGACACCAGGAATTTTCTGAATTAGTTTTAATCTGTAGTACGACTGTTTGAGGTGTATATTGGTGCCTCCATATAGAAACCAATCAAAATTCAGATTGCAGATTCGTCGTTCTGGTGACTGATAAACTAATGTGTGCTTATGGGCATTGAGCAATTTACTCTATGCTTCTGGATTGTCCAAGTGAGTTGTCTGTAGATCAGTATTCATATTTATTTCATTATTCCGAAATTTTCGTATTGGAGTCAATGTAATAAGTTGTATATATAATGTACATGCCCATGATATACAGTATATTAATTTTTAAGTTCCACATCATATGTAAACATGTTACCAATAGGCGTACTGCTATTAAAATCATTAAATGTACACCATTGTAAACTTTAATTCATAGTTGCAAATTACATATTTTTAATTTAAACTGAACTCTATCCTTTGTGCATATATTGTATATATGCAATATATCAAACTGGGCAACGAATTTGACTAAGCAATTTACATTTAGTGTCCATTTTTTGTGATTATTTTCGTATTACGTAGTGGCTGACTGTATACGTAACTCGCGTAGTTTTCTCAATACAAACCACCGATACCTAGTGTGAGGTAAATAGAAAAGCATTATTAAAAAGTACTATAGTGACCTTAATCAAATAAGTATAGTTAAAGCGTATGTTGTATTGGTAATGTTATAACATTTATAAAAGAAACAGGGAAACAGTGATGATGAAAATTTCGAAGACTTGTTTAAAGCCACTTTCATTTGTTCAGTAAGTTTGCGCTTTTATATACCACAGAACGCAGACGCATGGCGCACTCATTTCTTCTCTAATTTTTATGCCCTCATGGAGTAATTTAAATCGTGGATATGTTTCCATTGAGACTTATGTGATAGTACAGTATATTGACTGCAAAGTATCATTTTGAATATTACTTCTGTCAAATCTGTTCCTCAAAACAAGGACGGACCAGTAAGCCCAATGATACGTCCATGTTCTCTCTTTTAGAGATACGAACTTTGTTTATTCCGCCGTAAAACTGTAGTAAATAAGACTTGTTTGTGAATGGTTACATAGAGTTTTGTTTGAATATCACGGTACATGTAGGGCCGATTGAAACGATAAACCAACATCAGTTCTATAACTTAGCGCCAGCAATATTCGCAGTCCTCTTTGAAATACTTCAAAATGGCCGGTTAGTTAGTAAAAAAACGCTGACTAGATCTTTATAGTATCTTCACAGTTTCACATAGCAGCGCTTTTAAATTATTATCGACGCCAACCAAACTGATATCGTATACCTCTGTGTGAAAAGTCTGCGTGCATTGTTTTTAACACTGTGTAAATAGGTAAACGACTCGATTTGCTTATATACCTATACGGTTTGAATATAGAAGGATTACTAACGTGAGACATTTCCATTGGTTGCAGTTATTGATTGTTTTTTTTCATATAGAGTAAAATTAAGTGCATACGGTGGCTTAAAATCAGTTGCACGAAGAAAAATGTTATGACTCATTAGGAGATTAGAATACACTGAAATACAGATAAATAACATTATTTTATGCTATCAAAAGTTGAAATACTCTGTCGCAGAAGAGTCGCTTACTGTCTTAGCCAAGAATTTGGGTGTGGTATAAATTATCCTGCCGGTTTAGTTAAAAAGACAGGAACAGCTGTTAATTTGAGATCGAAATCAAGAAGTGACAGAAGTGCAAAATCGCATGGAGGAACTTAATCGGGAAGATCGGCTCAGAAATAGCACTTGTCGTAGATTGGGAAGATGTGATGTAACCGCATGATACTGCAAATAAAATGCCTGTGAACGATTGGGTATACAAACGCTACAACTAGACATCAGGAAACCTCACTTAGTGGATGGATAATAATGAGGTTTCACTGCAAGCTGTAATGGTGAGACATCCGACAATGCAACTATTAAAGCAACCACCACAGAGCCCTGGCTTGAACCCTCTGGATGAGGGATTGTTCAAATTGGTAGCTGTTCGTGTTGAACTGATGGATCCACATAATAGAGACGATCTTCACGCCGCAGTCTTGCGCACTTGGAACAATCTTTTTTCGGCATGACGTTATGAAGTGTGTGAGTGACTGACCAATGTTTTTTGTGCCGAAAGATTGTTTTGCATCTTGGTGGCAATCGATTTGTGTAACTGTTCTATTATCTAGTTTGTTCTATTTCTAATGATTAATTATGGTAAGAAATTTTAATAATAATTATTCAATGCACGTAGACTTTTGTCGGGGCATTGCCACAGTCCAGTGCACAAGGCCAAACCCAAGGTCATGTTGGGCCAAATGTAAAGTTTAGGGTACATATAGCTAGTCGTATAGAATTATCGATTTCCTAATTCAAATCGGCTTCGTTATGCTAGGACGCATAAAACGAGGTTTACTAGTTTATTATTTATTATGTTTCGTGTCAGACTGGCAGATTTTTTAGATAATTTGTATTGATAATAATTCTATTTTGCACTTTTTGTTCTATTTCGCTTGCAGGTTAGTGTGCAACTGCAAAGACGTTTTGTCCTGTAGTGAATTAAGTTGTTGTGTCAGTCCATATGGCAAAACGAAACAATCGTAGTTTCGAGCCGCCGCCGTCTGTGGACGGCAACCATCGTATGAACTTCAGGGAACTGTCCGAAGCGGATGACCTCGCGACGGCAATCACAGTCGATGCTTTTCTTGGCATTGATACGCACAAGATGCATAGGTAAGTTGCTCGTGTATATTCTTTTTTCACACCATGAATCGCATTATTAAAATCACCTTAGTGGGAAATTCATTTGCTACATTTGCTGTTATTTTCGTTATATGCAATGGGCTAAACCCTCTGTTATGATCTGCTATAGATCTAGGCTTCGCGTATCGCAACGCATGCGAAGCAAATGGCAGGAGGCGATCAAGGAGTTTCAGGAGACGAAAAATTACGAAGAGACCTACGAGAAGTTGACGGAGGATGAATTCTTCGTCCGGAAGAGTTGGAAGAAAGACCCGCGGTTCAAAGAACACGTGAGTCGAAAAGTTTCACTCGGTGTTTGGCAGGGTCTGCGGCTGTAACAACCCGTGATAATTGTTTATTGTATTTCTTCTCTCTATTTCAGGTTTATCGTTATTTGTACTTGTTCGATGAACGCTCGGGTATAGTGATCAAGCCATGCCATCGCTATGCTCACGAAGGCAACATTGGCGCTAGTATCCACACTACTCGGCAGTGGTAAGTTGTATGTAGTCTTCCTATCTTTTTCATCCGCCCGTTATTAACCTCTTCTCCTCATACGCCGTCCCATCCTGTCCTGCATAGTTTTGGCTACTCCTGTGTGGCGTTGCACCTCTTTCTTCTATACCACAGTCCACTTGGTGATAATTTAATCATGTTCTACTTCGAAGTTTGAAGAATACCTACACTCCGCCTAGCCAAACTTCCCAGGAAACTCACTTTTTCTCCGGACTCGTCTTGGCAAAGGTGTCACTGACGTGTTTATAATTCACATTTCAACCTCTGTTTTCTTCCTAGTGCTCACGTAGTAGTAGTAATAGTAGTAGTAGGCGACCCCTCCCCCAAATCCACGTGCTAAGGGGGTCCGCCGCCCAGCCAATCTCGCCCCCCCCAAACTGCTTCAGCAGCGCCACCGCCCCGTCGGGGTCCGTCCAAAGAGATTCGGGAGTAAGGATTGTAGGAAAATAGGTGCATGTAAAGAGGTGATGCGTATTATGTGGGTGTGTTTTGCAAAGTGGGCAGAGTGGAGATGTGTGTATGGCGGGATTGATTTTGTGTAGCCTGTAGGTTTTGTTGGAGGAGTGGAGATTTATCGCATCTGAGTTGTGAGAGAATTCTGCGTCTGTGTCGTGTAAGTGTTCCGATTTGTTTATGTGTGGTGGTTGTTGGTTAAGAAATCTGTTATGTGAGCGCTGTGTGAGGTACTTGTTTACTATGCTTGTGTGAATTGTCTTCATGTTATGTTTGATTGTGTCTTGTGTGCTTTCTGTATGATTGGTTATGAAAGATGGTTTGCTTTTTCTATCGGTCTGTAGCAGGTTCTTGTGTCAGGTGGTGGAGAGGGTGCGTTGGGAGTCGTGTTTGTTGCCTTGCTTGGAATGCATGAAGTTTGAGGGAGGATCTTGCATACGTCGTGTAGGTGATGTACTGTATGTTTGTGTCGAGTGTGCAGTCAGTAGCGATTCGTATAGTGCTTTGTATTGTATTATTTGTGATTAAGTTGTACACAAATTTCCCAAAATTTGTCCAAATCCGTAACGTGACTTTCGAGAGACTGCGCATGTGGTACAACAAATCAATCAATTAATCAATAATGGGGTCAATGGTGATTTCACTGCGGTGCATGATGTTCTTTAACTTTACATTAATTTCACCGAGATCACATCAGAAGAACAGGAATAAAAATTACGTAGAATTTTGGTAGTCTCAAAAGGGCCACCCTATATACAAAAAAACAGTAAAACAAAATCAGTAGTAGCACCCATGTGGGTGGAATTTAATCAAACCATCGCGCATATATGCTGTGCACAGTCATTAAAAGGGTGCGTACCGAAAGGTTTAGCTCCCTCCGACTGATGATCTAGGAGTTAGTGAACAAACACGCACATATAGACAATTAATTATTAAAAACTCTATTGTTTCACATTTCGTATTCCAGACCTCTGTTAAAAAATAGCACGCGCTACCAAAATTTGTGCAAAAGACAAAGAATTTTTATCTCTCTGCATAGAATCCTCTGGGAAAACTGCACGATTAAAAAAATCACTATCGTGTGGGTTGCCTTTCTCTTCTTTAGTGAATTGTTTTGGGCAATCCCCATCCAATCAAATTAAAACTTTTGCGCATGTCATGCTGGTAATAATTTAATTTAATTAATTCTAATTACCTTTTTGTTGTTCAAAATCATATATACAAAAGATACTATGTTTGCCTTCTACTGCTAGCGCAAAAGGAATTCGTCAAATCGATTTCGTTAATGAAACTGCCTTGTATTATACTCAGAAGTCGGCAGACAGAGAGAGAGAGAGAGAAGCGAGGGTGTGTGTCAGCAAGTGTTTTGAGCTAATTCCATATTTAAATTAGTTTAATAAAGAATCGACCAATACTAACGAGGTCTCCCACTAAAAAACAAAAAATAAAGTGAAATTTTTATTGTCAAGCATTTTGTCGAGATTCACCACGCCTATAAGCGTTTGAATATCCCACTTCGACTTTCACGCCTCCATAACATATGTACATGCACAGCTCGTATGATCTCATTAAATTAGTGCACAATATCATACAGCGCTGCTCGAAAATTGTATAAAAACGAAATTTACATCATCTCAAATATTTTTTTCAAGAATTGAATAAGCGTTCCTTCTTTAACATTTCAGCTAGATTCAAAATGTGTTTTACCTTATTCCACAAATTTTGATTAGAATAACCACGACAGTGTCGTAGGAGCATATAGAAGAAGGAATAACAATAGGGGATGAACTTCTCAAAGATATTAGATTCGCATTAACTGCAGATACAGAAAAGGGACAACAAACACTATTAGACAACCTGAATAGCACAGCTGCAAAAAAACACTATCAGTGCGCCTTATCCCTTTTCAGGGTCGTGGGGGCAATTCCCACCGACGGCCATCTCTCAAACGTATTGTTCACTCGTTCTTGCCAAATTCTGAAGTTAACGATCAATTTAAATTTCGTCCGTCAACTCTTTCCTTTCGCATATGGACAGCTCTCCCTCCACTCATGCCAAGACCAAGATGTCACCTCTCTATTGCAATAATATGATCGTGCTTCCTCAATTTCCTTGTCTTCCGCATCTCCAATAAACCTTCGTTTTTTGGAACTCTTATAGGATTCCTGAACCATTCCTTCGACTTCTTCTCGTGCTAGGTCAGTCTCAGAACTCTTCTATACAGCACAATTAAAATGTTTCGACAATATTTTCCTTTTTCTTTCCTACTGCCCAACCCTTAAGTTACATCCACAAAAAGCAGGGTTCCCCCGCTTTTTTCAGAATCAAAATCCCTGATTTTCCTCCAATTTCCCCTGATATTTATATATACTAATAAGTGCATATTAGGTTTCCCAAAGGAATAAAAAAGTAAATTACCAACAGATAATGCTTAATTAATTTTTATCTTATGTACTATTACCAAAAATGTTTAATAAGATAGCATTTAATATATTTTATATAAAAATATTGTTCGAGAGAGCGCAGCGAGCGAAAATGTTTTTTTACTTTAGATAGATATAAAATTGATACTAAAAAAATGAAAAATAGCCATTTAGTTTTCCCTGATTTTCCAAACATAATAATGAAATTCCTGATTTTAACTCATATTTTCGTTTTCCCTGATTTTAGCTCATATTGTCATTCTCCCTGATGCGGGGGAACCCTAACAAACCAATGCTCCATGCCAGAGCTTACGCAACCTTTACTATCAAACTATCAAAATAATTTATTCTGATGATTCAGTAGGAAAAGGCAGAGAGGAGAATATTGTTGAGAAATTCTTTCTTTGGAACAAATCGGGGTCAACCCAAGGGGGATAATGAGCATAAAACCTACCTAATCATAAAGTGACCTCTTGAAATGTAACTAATTTTACTTCTAAATTTCGAGGTATACTACTCTTAAATTCATTAGTAGTACAATAAATCAGTATGATGCTTTTTAAATATCGCATGTTTTTATCTGGTTTTAAAATAATTTAAAGTTTTATTTTTATTATAATTCAACTTTTCATGGGCCTATGTTACACCCAGTGAAACGCCGGTTAATTTGAGACCCTTTGCAACCCTCTGCCATGTTCCGTTCTCGAGTTACATATAAGCGTACAGAAGCACATCGCGACAGATCGCCACAAATATAGTTATAGATGGTACGTTAAGTTTTTGTTATGTGTAAAAAGGTTTTGCGAGCAGAATGCAACATAATTTAGATATTTTAAACCAAATTTAATATATATTAATTCATTAATTTATATAAATTTCATTCAATATACTGTATGTCTGCGACAGACAAAAAATAAAGGACTCATATACGGAAAAGATGGCCCGAGTATTATTTTATTAGGGGAGGATATTGTGACTCCATTGTCAGCATACTGGCGATGCTGAATGTGACAATGATACATACAGTATATGGACCACTCACATTCGTCGGCACCATCTCGACGTTATCTGGTGCGTGTACTTGTAATTCCCAGGAGCAGTCTGAAATAGGAGAAATGAGAGCAGCAATGTTTGAGTACAGTTTTTAATGGACAGCCTTGGCAAAATCTTCTTCTTTCCCGGCATAGAAATTATTTTCTATATCTTCAAATAAATTTCCCTTAAAGATAATACTGAAAACCTCGTGGGAATTTTACAAAAAAGAACAAAGATGCTTTTAAGCTCTTTGCCACATCATAGACTTTTACTACTACTACTACTACTACTACTACTCCCTGCGTGGATGACCGTCGGGAACGTACCTGTTCCTTCCTCTCTCTCAGTTTACACACAAGATTTACGTCATCAAAGATCAAATGACAAGGAAGCAGATATTTATGGGAAAATTGGATGGGCTACTGACAGAAAAATATACAGCAAGACTTCTGATGACAATATACCTATATGCGGAATAAATGGAATTAAAAATTCAAACGTCAACGACAATAAATCTATCACAAGAAAAAACGCGTTTTCGACAGTATATAGAATTTTATGAAGACTAGAGCTAATAAAGAAGAGAATAACTTTCCTTGTTCGACAGTTTTCCCCTATCGTCTGAATGCAGTAAAGTGTATCCGGGATAAATGGAAATTGTACTGCAGACGTATTTTCAGCTCTATTGCTATTATGGGGCGTGTACTTCTTCGTATTCTAATAGGACTGCATAACCGAATAGGCATCCGGGTATCAGTAATAGCATCGAGTATTAGTCGCAATCACGTTATTCATCCGGTAAGGAAATCAGCTTTTTACTATAGTCAGCCGCAGTCGTAGTTTTATTCTTCATCCAAATATTTGACACTTCAGCTGCACTCATTCAAATTACTGCTGTAGTTATCAAATATGCAATTTCGAGCTTTGCTGTCCAACTAGGTGGCGTTTTGTTTGTCCTACGAAGGTCGTATCTGACACGACCACAGTGTGCAGCAGGCCCACAGTCATTGCCAAGAAGACGCCATTGGAATCTCCCCCTTTCGGGGAACTATACCATAGCGAAATAAAAGGTTAACCAAATACAGAAGCACAAGACGTTGGAAAAAATAATGGAGAAAAGCTACGGGTGTTATCTCTGGTACTCGTGTGGATTAATTATCGTTACACGGGCGTGTACAAATGAGGGGGAAGCATGGAGCAACAGTCAGACTATATAAAATGCACATTATATTTTTAGCGGTGGGGAGCATGGAGTTGAGAAAGGAATGGTATGGGTGGGTTTATACAAGTGCTGCCACTTAATATTATGGAAATTATATAAGGAGGCCATGAAAAAAACGCATAAACAAAAGCATCATTCACAGAAAAAGGGCGGCCCGACTTAGTATGCAAATTACTAAAAAACAAAAATACGATTTTTCATTAATAACGTAATACAGAAGGTAACGATGTCTTCATAAAGTTCATGTCTTACTGTTTTTCTCTAATACCTTTACTTCTGAATTTTTTCTCATGATTTGGTCCAGACTGCAACGTGCGTTTGTTGTTGAAATTTTATCTCTGGGGTTACCTCAGAGCTATAAGGTATACGAAGATCGACCAAGAGCGATTAACGAATTGAAGGTTGCTTGCTACACGCCAAACAACTGCAGAAATACCGTCGGGCGATGCAAAATGTTTAGGAATAAACTACAGACGTGTATCGCGAATGGAGGCCACTATTTGGATGATATTATTTGCAAGCCAGATAAGAACAAACTTGAATCCCTCATTCGAAACATTATTAATTTCATCTCGTCTCTAACTTATTGTCCCTCCGGTGGAGAAAGTCTTCTCAAAATTTACTCGACGTTATTCTACAGGATTATCTCAAAGTAATTTACACATTTAGCTTTTCTCCCAATCACACAGATTTCAGCCGATGCTGCTGAAATTTGAATAAATACAAGTCAGATTCTTGAGAATAAATTTGGCAATTTATTCAATAAAATGAAATCAAAACTCGAGATAACACGGTGTTCAAAGTCGACTATGGCACGAATATAGGTGTCATCGTCAATTTCAGCAAACTTAGTAGATGAATTTTCACCTTGAGATTATCGATGATTTGAGGCATCTGGCGGTACACCAGCTGCTTTACGTATCCCAACATCCACAACATCACACTGGCGAGCGTGGTGGCTACAAAATATGGTCCGTTTCGCCGCAACCAGCGATCTCTGAACATGAATCTCGTTCTGGTCTATACCATTACCAATAAGCAGATGCACCATCTTGTTGCTAAAATTCGGAATACCTTTATCTCTTGCAACACAGATAACACATCGTTCTGCAATATGTTGAGGTAGCGCTGGTCATTCACAGTTCCATTGGAGATGTTAGCATTAAGTAAGAATTCTGAAATTTTGTGGAAAGCGAAATGTGTAGTTACTTTTAGGAAACCATCAGGGTGGCCACTCTCAAGTCCAAATTATTTTCCCTGACTTTCTGGAAGAGAAGGTAACACAGGCACTACTGTACACATTATAGGAGGACCAGGTCTACTAGGAGGGACATAATCCTTTGCCAGAGGGCCCTTTCTAGGGTAAGATACTACCTCTCTAGTTTGTGCAGATACAGTTTAGTGCCATGTCCAGGACATACAAAAAATAGATATAAATAAAAAATTATCTGTGAGCGTAGCAAGAAGGAAAATTTGTAGTCAAATTATATTTTAAAGAGAGCTAGAATATTCCCTGATTTTACAACAAAATCAAGTAGTTTCCCTGACCATGCCTGTCCTTCCCTGATTTCATGGTTCGCTGGCCACCATGGCCATGTACATCCTGATCTTTCGACACTTTCTTGGTCCCGCACTACTCATATTTTCCACCTCTGTGGATTCCGCAGTTAGGGTCACTAGGAAGCTGCGGCTCGGACTGAACTGCAATGGCGCGCCGCTATCCATGAACAGCCACAACAGTAAGCTGAGTTTGGCGTGCGGTAGAGACGCGGGTAGTGTGCCCCACCGCGGGGGAGAGGAGGACTTAGAGAAGAAAATAACAAGCTTCTTCGTCCAGATTCTTCAGTGGTGACTGCCGACAAGTATAAATAGCCCCCATATAGCCGCCTTCTTGTGTCCTGCTTCGGCAAGCAAAGTGCTGCATTCCCTGGGGCCTCCTACGCTTTCTACCTCTTTTCTTCCTTTTCCCTAATCATTTCTTCTCTCCTTTCTCTTTCTTCTTCTTGCACGCCACACCGGACGGCCCTCAAACGAGAATTATAACAACAAGTGTAAATACAACATCAACAAAATTCCCCTCTTTTTGCCTGTTTACCAAATCGACAATTGCCCCATCTGTCAGAAAGACGTACATCCTAATAACCGCAACCACCACGCTCTGTCCATGATTCCATGATTCGAGCAAAACTGCCCACTGCGAGATTTCATCTCTTTCTTTCTTCCTCTCTCACACGCCTATCTAAACTACTCTGTAGGTTTAGATTTATTGACTACAAAAAGGAGGCGTAGAAGCAAACTTGTCTAATTAAGAGAAAATAAATTCCCTTCTAATCAAATAGGAGAGAGAGAGAAAACTGGGTGGAGGCGAGAAGCAATGCAATGGGACTGGAAGTCATGGGGGAGCAAATTGGGAAGCACGGTCAGTCTGCCTCCTCCTCCTGCTCAACTACGACAGGATAAAAAATGGTTCCCCCAATTGTCTAATGAGCTTTTTGCTATACGCCGCGCATCGGGAGTGGATGTTTGTTGAGTAGAGAGAAAAGTGCGACGCAATTAACAAACGACAGGAATACAACAAGGGAAGGCGAGAGAGACATCACCCCCCCCCCCATTTCTCCCCGCTCTCTCATCATTCTCCATATTCGCCGTTTGACTCCCTGGAAGAATTAATTAAGGTCAAATCTCTTCGTTCTGGAAATTCTTCGTCTACTAAAACTTTAGAGTAAAGCTCCTCTAGAAACCTTAAGTATATAATGGTGAATTTTATTTTAAATATAGAAATTCAAGCGCAGACGCGAGAGACGAACCTTGACTCTTATTCTAGCCAGTCAATGAGATAGGAGAAGGAGACTCTGACTTCAAACCCACCTGCTGCCTTGTAGGTTATGCCTCTTCAGGCAAAGGCTAA
>JAUYWV010100321.1:3472-13577 GCA_032274565.1 Nematoplana nigrocapitula | reverse complement strand
CATGCAAATCCGTCAAGAGAGTTGGGAGATAAATACCGGTCAGACATACATACATACATTTCTCTAATTATAGATAGGATCATACATTCTGTATTTTTGCAAATGATAGTAAGGCCCTTCCTCTTAGTCTCTTCCACTACTTTGTCTAGAAGGCGCTGTAGCTTTTCTTCAGCCTGAGCTATTAGTACGGTATCATCTACATAACGTAAGTTGTTGAAATTGTGTCCTCCAACATAATAGTCAAATAAAGGTAACTTACTACATTTTAAATACAAAAATATATAATTTCAACTTTCTCTGACGCTGCAAAGCTTCGCTCGTGGTTTTTTCATAGATTTCCTTGCTTCTATCCTACATGCTATTCTAAACCTGCCCTAGTTGTCGTGATGTGATATATGATACTTAGTGACTTTGACAGGTCAGATATGTAATTTCTTAGTCGATATTTCTGAGGTTACATAACTATTATTTTTTAGCTGTTTTTCAGTGTTCTTTAGAATTCGAGTAGAACCCTAGATATTAATTACAGTATGTAGAGTTGATAAAGAGTAAATATAAAATGTGAGATAATGACAAATTTGGGAGGTAATACTTTTTTAAAATTAAGGGATCTTCATCGCTCAGGGTAACGAATAGGAAATGGCAAATGAGGGCTGGAGAGAAGCCATCTATAGAAACACCTGGCGTTTTAAAATTTGTGGATCGAAGCGCACGAACCTAAAATAGACCAAAGAGTGGCCGAGGAAGGACCAAACTATTACAGCTCAGCTTCGCTCAGGAGAGTGCAAGCATGTCGGGAAGTTTCGGCGGCAAATTGGTTTGGATGTCGACGAGGCGTGCACGTGATGTCAACTTCAACCTGAGTCAGTTGACCACCTTTTTAATGACTGCCACGGAGTGGGGGTTTTCCGGAGGAGGTTCGGCGTCGGGACAAAATCCTTAATGTAGCTTGTAATTTTAGTCGTTGTTTTTTCGGACCTTGCCAGGGGTGTCCCACAGGGATGCGGGAAACGAGAAAAAATCGGAAAAATGAAAAGACAAATCAGGCCAATGTAGAACATTAGACATTTAATTGCGTTCCGTTTCTCCTCCCAAGCGGTTTTAGATCTTCTAATTCTGCTTTCAAAAAAATTGTGTCTTATTTTCCTCTGTTTAAGACCTCAAAGCATTAAAGTGGCTACTTATAATCAGGAAAGAATCCTCTTCACTTTTAAAGGACATTCGTTTTTCTTAAAATAGTTTCCACTACTTCAAACTGTTCCTACGATTGACCTAATGATAAGCGCAACAACGCGTCAAGAAACCATGCAAATAACTTTTGTTTCATGAATATGATTTCTCTCTCATTCTGTTTTTTACTTTGTGTATTTCAGGCGCGATTGGTGATTTTATGGAAGATGAGTATCATGAGTTTTCCTACCTGAGACCCCTGAAAATTCTCCACGAACCAACAGATGATAAGCTGAAAAAGGTGATGGATTTCCACAGGACGCACATGTAAGTTGTTATTGGTTTGACGGTGAAAGTTACACCTTAGGGAAGGAGTTCTCACACTGATTAATTATAAACAATCCAACATCAATTGGTAAAACGTAATTGATGTCGACCAACATCTATATTTAGTGTATTAGCTGTACAGTATATAATAAAAAAATTGTAAACACTGTGGCGGATCGTTAACAAATCAAATCCTCCCTCTGGTTTCATGTGGTATTGACGATAGAACTGAAATTTGCTATTGATATCTTACGATAGCCAAACAAAGGGATGTTGAATTGACCGGTTGTATTAAACGAATTCACGAATTCATCAAGTCCAAACGCTTTCTACAACACCTTATTTCTTTCATTCATTTCATAATCTTCACCGACTTTGATTCTGGATTAGCGCCTGCCACCAACTCCGCCAGAAATCTATATCTATACCTTGTTCATGAATTACAACCCTTCTCTATAAATGTTTTATTTAAATGTGCGGTTAATCGTAGAAGGAAACCTGGACTATGATCCCTCATCTAAACCGCGAACTGAACGTGGCCCCCTGAAGACTCCTTTGCATTGGCTGGAACTAATTTCCAATGATGAGTTGATTGAACCGCCGTAGTGGGTTGAGCTCACTTGAAAAATGTTGGGTCAGGAATGGGTGACTGACCTACTGCCCTCAGCCTGCCCAATCTGCGCTGCCGCACATTTCTTCAGAGCCCATTCCCAGGGTTCAAAGTCAAGCCATCACCTACCTTCAACTTCTACTTGAAAACGCCAACCTTGGGTCGCCCAAGCAGCCCAACCACGCGGAGTAAGTCTCTCACACAAAACGGCGCTTTCTGAAGGATCGCTAGATTAGGTCCAGACCCGAGTTGAGGAGTCCTCGCTGCCATGATGGACGGGTCGTTGTTGCCTTAGCCGTTGTCCTGATTATGGCGCTTCAGGTTAGCCATCGCTGTCGTGAGGTCGATGGCTTGTCGTTCCTGATTCATCCGCAAATGTTATATGAAGTATAAATACAGCCATAAATAAATTACGTATAGTATAGCTAACAGTTTATTGTAACTGCGATACTTGCAGGCAGCACAATAAAGGATAACATTAAAAATGATCATAAAGCTGGCAAGTAATCGGTGATTAGCAGTCAGTGTGACGACAAAAACTTATCAGTCTACACATCTAGACCTCAATAATCGACAAAATGCTGCTTAAACGAAATAATCTAAATTTAAAAGGAATAGTGCGAGACAGCAGAAATGAAATATTTTTATATTGTTATCATCTCTTAAAAACATGTTAAATCATCGAAATAGATTTGAAATGATAATTAAATATGCAATTACCAAAGCTAAACATAAAGCGAATAACACAAAGAAACATTTTTAACTGCAAAAATAACTTCTACGAGGTGTAATTTAATGTCAAATATTTAAATGTCCACAATAAAAGATTTTTTATCGTAGGAATTTCTGTACTATTCATTTAATAGTGCCAAACACGGAATTTGTTTCTCAATACTTTTAAATTTCGAATAAGCATTCGACATAGCCATAGAAGATACCATCGACAGAGATAGGTGAGGGTTCTTGATAAACAAAGGGTAATGGACATCGAGTAATACTTGAGAAATTGAATAGTGAGTTTAATTAAAAGCATGTTTTAATAACCCCTGCTATCATAGTATGCAAAATAGGTCAAGTGTAACTAAAGAAAACTATTCAACAATATAACAGCTTAACAAGAATTGGGAGGCCAGCAGCATCCCTTTGGGGTAGCAGTGAGAGTAGGGCGCACAGGTTTTGGAGACGATCAACTCTCAAATCATTTCAGGTGCTCCAGAAACGGACGCAATTATCCGAGAAGTATTCATTTCATTTTCTTCACAAATGCCGGCCAATATTGTTAACCATATTACTCACTGATCTTTGTTGTATATAAGCAGACAGGCGCAGTTTATAATATCTACAAAATATATTCCCTGTGTTAAGACGATGTACAAAGGATTTGTTATATTTCAAAGTTTATTAGGATTTTGTAAATAAAAACAATATATGACTATTTCATTGACTGAAGACTGGCTGTACATATGTCCTCTCCCCCCATATCAATAAATATATTATTAGCATTTTGACAAAATAGACGGGAAAATCCGTAGATATAATCTACTGCAGTAGTGATTAAACAGTTTGATCGGCAAATTAAAAAGTATAATAAACCGGGCAATTCTAAGTGGTACCTTTTGTTTAAAAGTGTTATCTGTGTTTAAAATAAATAAGTCTTTTGTTGAATTGAGGGTGATTATACTTTTCTAAAAAATAAGTAAAGCTTGATTACTATTTGTATTAGAATTTACACATAGACGGCAGTTTTGATTTGAAGTTTTTATACCCATGTTTTATGGCATATATGACAGATTTTAAATACTATGGTGTATGGCCATTACACTGCTGGCTGTAAAAACTGGCTGTAAAGTTATTGGTTTGTGCAGGTAGTGATTACATTTTCTATGGAGAGGAACATTGTGTATATTAATTCTAATTATCCTAACCTAAATTTTTTATTCAAAATACAATCTACTACTGAGACGTTCTCAACCCATTATTGCACATAAAAGCTACTTTTTCCATTCTAATTATGTTACGTTTTTCAACAGTATCGCTGAAAGATTCATCAAATATTCAGTATTGTATATGTCGTCATAAACTGACTTCCTGTTTTCATCGGTTCATAAGCCTTTGCATTATTCGATCATATATTTGATTATTGCAGAGGTTTGACTCCAGAAGAAGCCGATTTTAATCTTCTGGATACAGCTCGCAAAGTGGAATATTATGGTATTAAAATGCACTTGGCGAAGGTCGGTACTTTTCACTGTTGTATATTTGACTGTTTCAGTAGAAAAAAAAACTAAAAAAATATAAGTCTCCAACTATTTTTTCAAACTTGTGCTGATAAGAGATTTTTTACTATTTTTTATATATATCATCATGTAGATTAACTTTGTGCTCTTAGGATCCTTCCATATTAAGGGGGCAATGAGTGTGTTAGGAAAACACTCCAATTGATTGTTGTTGTGGTAAATTTTTGTTTGAGGGCACGCGTTAGTGTCCTGGCATCCCGGAGGAAATAGAGAGAGAAGGGAGAAAAGAAAAGAGAGTGAGGAATATAAGAGAGGGGAGAGGGAAGAGAGAAAGAAGAGAAAAAAGTGAAAAGAGAGAGAAAACTGGAGCAGCTCCCAGCAAATGCAGCACTTGGCCTATACCGGAACCCTAAATCTCAACCCGAAAATACGACTATGTGGTGAGCCCCAAGGGGTTGTAATCAGGGCGTTTATGGAGGGAGAATGGAACCTGAAGGCCATTTATGCGACAGACATTCCCGATAGTTTTAAGCTTTATTGCTGCAAACTTGACTTCTTGTCAGAACTGATTTGACCGATGACAGTGTCTGAGATTCCGCGATGTTAGAGTGGAAAGCATTCCAACATATTTATGTACATGGTATTTTTTGGCAATCATTATTCACTATTTGGGAATGCTGTTTATCCATTTGGAAATATCTAAACCCTGTATAATCACTAATTTCAACATAACACTGCATTCCTACCACATTGAATTCGATCTCACAAAGAAAAGAAACACGTTAAAAATTAGGTTTTCAAACCTAGATTAAATCAGCTCATTGTAAGTCAAACGTTTTTGTTTTGTAAATTTTCGATTGATTAATATATTTAATAAAGTATACAAAAAAGATACCAAGCTTATAAAAACATCTTTTCAGGACAACTGTTTACTGGCTAGCATAGCATAACTTTCCTAAGTCGAAACGGGTATCCATTATAAGAATGTTTTTAAAAGCTTGTTTCTCTTTCATAATTTTAAGCTTTAATTCTTTTAAATCAGTTACTTAAATAAATGTCGACTTTTATAGCGGCATTTTTGTTTTTTATTCAAATACATGCATTAATTCTGCCAACATTTGTTTATTATTTAGCAACATACCGTTACACTGTATATACCGTATTTGATTAAAGTTTTGCACTCTAACTCAAACAATGATAGACCATCAGTGCAATTTTAACATGAATAATGGACCATTGGAAACCACTTTGTATACCTATGGCTCTGTAAAAATAGTGTGAATTAGGCACTTCTTTTTTAATAGCATTCGTTATGTCTTCATCAAATAAAATATTATCTTCCTCCTACAGTAGGTACTATAGGTACAATACTGTTTGCCGTGATTTATTATATATTATGTGATTTTTATTTTTTTCAGGACAATGAATGCCTTCCCTTAAATCTAGCTGTGGCACATATGGGTGTAGTAGTCTATCAGAATCTCACGAGAATTAACACCTTTTCATGGGCTAAAATCCGTAAGCTTAGCTTCAAACGCAAAAAGTTTCTCATCAAACTCCACCCAGAGGAATATGTAAGTCTTATGTATCAGCTGTTCAGTGTTTCTTTTTGTTTTATCTCTCCAGTAACACGGGCATACTATCATTCCATCCACAATGTTTCTGTCTATTTCTCTTTCTCAATATTGAGCTATCTGATGCAATCTAAAAAGCAAGTTTTTCTATCGTCTGAAGAAGAAATATCCTCTTCTCTCCTCCCACTATTTGTTTTTAAACATGCTGTATATATTCAAACAAAGGGCAGACATTGTGATATTAGAATTCATAAATACATAAATATAATATGGTACTACTCGTATTCAAACCTTCTAACCTCAAACCTGATTATTTAATTATTTAACGATGTTTTGCTTTCTAATAAGTGTATAACGATATAATTAATTAAAATCTAATGAATTCGGCCATGTTGAATTTGAAATCGCATTCTTGAAAACGGTTCTGTAAACCGGGAATTTACGTATACCGTGAATGTAATTGAATTGTCACTATCATTTGCTGGAATTTGTAATGTTATATTTGCTGACATAACAATATTGGTTCTGAAAGCAAGCATGTCTGATTAAGTGAATAACGCGAAACATGACATGTAAAAAAAGCTAGAACCAACATTTTTATAAGAATGGTCAATGCATATTGGAACATAATTGAAATGTTTCACTCAACGCTATAAGTCACGGCAGACATCTCTAAATGCATAAAGAGGGACATGATTAGAATATAAATATTAGCCTATTACGTGAATAATTTTAATGGTTATAAGGATAACATACAGTATAGGAAAAAAATACCGAGCGTTATTTACCCTCAACTGCGCAAAAGCGCTGCAATTGAATGTTGTGTTTCATTTGCAACGTCGTTAATCCTAATGTATATTTTTATGTCTCTGCTAATGACTTTTCGGGCCATCGTTTTTCTAAAAAAAAAAAATTGATCGTTTTCTTTCAAGTATCCAAAAAAGTTTTTCATGTATTGGTTATTTTATTACGCATTTGTTGTTATCCTTGCGAACAGGTATTATTTACGCATATATCTTGTTTATAGAGATAAACTGTTGTTTTTATTTTTAATTCTACTTCGAGAAATTATAAAGCAAGTTTATTACAATGCTTTCAGCTATGATTAAATGATACATGTCTATGTGGGCAGGTAACAACGCTGAGAATATAAACAAAACTACATCATTTGGAAATCTATTTCGTACAATAAGAAATCTACTTCGAATATAAGAAATCTATTTTGATTATAAGAAATCTTTTTCAAATATAAGTAACCTATTTTGTGAATACATTGAATATAAACACTCTACATATCTGACGTAGAGGAATAAAACGAAATATGTGATTGTCCCACTGCATTGTTTTTTGCTTGTGAGATAGGCTCTGGGGTAATTACTGTATCTCCTCCGCAATACGTTTGAGAAGACGATGCAGAGCAATTGGGATTCCCAGTCCGCTATAAACATCAGTTGAGAATATTTCTTCACAACATTCTTCAATCTTGGCCTTTACCGCGTACTCCAAACATCTGAAGGCTTCCTCGATTGCATTCAACATTGAACTATAAGGAGGAAGTATCTTCACGGATACGCCTTCAACGGCTTCTGCTCGGTTGTGACAACTGTACAATTGCCATTTATATGGGGACGTAAGCGGTCAATATACTCATTGAAGACATCCTCTGTGATAAACACATAATGTCTTTCCCAGTATACTACAATAATCCACCTTCCTTAGAGATATTCGTAATGATATTGAAATTTCGTCCATGTGAGTTTGCCACCGTTCTGTGGCAACGTGCACCTTTCGTACTTCTCTCATTACTTTTGGGGGTCCAGACACCGAAGTTCATCTAATCGGTGTAAACCAGCTCGATGCCGTTTGCCCGGGCTTCCGTAATCCATGCTGAATAGATAAGTGTCAGATCCTCAACAGGATGGCTATTATATAAAATATTTATGAAAATCGTATCATTTACTAATGGTATATAACAGGCCATCATTGTTCTTGATCAAATAATTATCGGTTATATTTTGTTTATCATCCCTAAAGTGTTCTTGCATTCACGAATTAAGCGCTTTTAACGTAATAATTCAGTTCCGAAGAAATAACTTCTTCGCAGAAATTCGCCATATCTCCATCCCATTTCATGTGCTTTTGCCCACCTTTCTCAGCCGAGTACCGTCCTGTATTCCTTTTTGCAATGCTTATGGTGTAGGTTTTGGCATGTGCAACACTCGAGCTAATTCGACAAAATCCTCTCCACTTCGTGCAGCATGAACTTTATTGTTTGACGCACGTCTTCGGAAGTATTCATGTAGCCACCACGATGAGCTATAACCGTTTAGAACAAAACGTTAAATTATAACTCTTACTGTAAAGTGACCTATTACATGCAAGCGATTTATCGAGCAATGACATTCAAAGTCTATTGCACATTATACGAAACAGATTTCTAATATTCAAATTTAAATTCTTAGTATTTGAAATAGACTTCTTATATTCGAAATAGATTTCTTATTGTACGAAATAGATTTCCAAATGCTGTAGTTCTGATGGCATACCTTCATGTACAAGGCCTTTTTATAATTGCCACACCCAGCCAGCCCATCTCTCGCTGTGTCCAAAATCTTAAAAGAACCACCACTGTCTTTTTAGCTGTGCAAAGCGCATTTAGCGTCCTGTATTTCTTGCGAAGACAGTGGTCGGTTCTTTTAAGACCTTGGCCACGACGAATGAAGGCTGGGTGTGGCAATTAAAGATACCTAGTACTGGAAGGACATAAGACCTAGCATTAAAGTTTGTCCTATTTTCTCAAAATATTTAAATACTATTTTTGTATATATCATTTTGTCTATATATGACCGTTATAACGTTTAAAAGGTTTGTTATATTTAAAGTTTAAATCATAATTTCTGTGCTTCAATGTGTATTTAAAGATGCCTGCTGATACTTAGAGTTTAGAAAAAACATGTCGGAATGTACATATGTTCCCATATCTATTAGCCTTTTTTGAAAGTGGAGAAGGGTAGGAAAATGGTCTGACTACTGCAAAGGTTGTACTATACTGTAAACGTTTGCAAGGTTAAAAAGTGGTCCAATATTTCAACTGTCTGGATGTGATCCAGGATATGAATATGTCATCGGCAGGTAAACCATATGGTTTATGGTTGAACAAGGATACATTACGAAGATATCAGTATATCGAGAGATGTTTTTATTGGTATTTCCTTATATACTGCTCATGCAGTAGCATTGCTATACTGATAAAATGAACAGATTTATCTTCTGTATCCACAAAAATCTGTTAAAGTGAACAAGATTTTCATGGTTGCCGTTTTAACTGATGAGATAAAATAACTATATTTCAATACATACATGTAAATTTATAATAGGTCATTGAACTTTATAAACAAATGTGTACCAATGTTTTAGTGTTATTATTGTAGTTTCTTTATCTTGTATGTGATATTTGGGCGCTTCGTCCGACCTCGATTAGCCAATGAATCCAGCATCATTCTAGGGTGAATTGTATGGTATATCGAAATATTTATGAACGTAATGTCGGCAATAAATATGAAGTTAATCGGCTCACCATCCATTTGTCCCATTTTTTTTATTATTCTATGTCATATAGTTTGTTAGTGACTGTAAATGTTTTATATGTCGGCCGCAGTAAGGCTGGAGAATCCTGTCAGTACAAGGGATTCCTGAAATCGATAGCAGGATGGAACTTTTTCTTGGCTGAAGAACGGGACTTTTCACCAACCGTTTGTGGACCTCCGTTCTTTTTTCAACGTCCACTTTGATTCGGAAAAATACATTTCAGTCTGAGCATATGATCTCTTGACAAAAAGGCTTAGTCATCACGCCAAAATCTGTAAGAATAAAGTTTACACCAAGGTCGCAAGGTGGCACTTTGTCTATCTCTTCCATAATATCACTATGGAGAGATGTTGTTGAACATGACTTCACCTTACTATTCTTTTATTTATTATATAGAAAGTTAAACTAGCGATTTGTTGAAATATGAAGGTTATCTGGAAAAGTGATAAAGTAATTGTTTTGCACCAAATTTCCAGGAAGATGACGTTGAAGAGGAACTCTATTCGGTAGGGCGGCTTTTACTATCGCCATGAACCCCACCTTGCATTTATACCAGTACAATATTATGAGCTTTCCCCATCCCGCCATTAGATCCGCTG
>JAUYWV010100310.1:0-13577 GCA_032274565.1 Nematoplana nigrocapitula | reverse complement strand
CTCTTCCTCCTCTGGGTGGCAGACCTGGCGGAAGAGCTTAGAAACGTGAACAACACCAACAACATTTTCTACGCGGAAGACCATGACCTCGACCCTGACCTCTTGACCTTGACCCCGATCTCGGAGGCCGACCTCACACCCCCCATGTTACCCGCAGGGTTGAGGGGGTCACTCATGCAAAATTTCGGGTTGCTAGCACTAATGGTCCGGCCGCTCACCCGGAACACACATACAGACAACTTGACAAATATATATAAGATAGTTCTATTTTACATTTTAATATAGTAATAAAACTTTGTAACCAATGATGTGGTAAAAGAATAGTTTTGACAACGGGGCTTATTAATGTGGAATCAAGCGTCTTAACCCACCGTGCTACAGCGGTAAACCAACATTTTTCAATTTAAAACACACAGCATAAAACTGATGCTCACTAATGACATCAAAAAAATTGTGGCAGAATTTTGCTACACTTTGTCAAGCCCCAAGTAATAAGGTGCTCTGTCTTGAATAAAGCAATAACACTGCGGTGAAAATCAGTCAAATGTGGTGCATGCAATCTTAGTTGAACGTCAGAGACTAAAAATCACAAGAATACAGCAGCATTACAGTAAGACAAACACTCGCCACAGACAAATCAATTTATATGTATACAATTGTCTCTTGTCTAAAAATAGGGTCAGTCTACTGACTTCACACAGTTAGTTGGCAAACAAAGAAGCAGATGATTTCGCTGAGTAATGAAGACTGAATTTAGTTTATTGTTTTAGATAGTGCGAGGGAAAGTGTTACAGAGAATGTTGATGAATGGAAGGAGAAGGCAGATGTGCTATAAAGAAGAAGGCCGAAGAGAAAAAGGAGTACAGGAAAACTTTTGGGGGAGGTTTGGAGGAGGCGAACGATACCGAGGTGTGGAGGACATGCAGTGAAGAGCGCCTGCAGTAGCGGGGACATTGTGAAGCTCCTAATGAGATTCTGGTGGCGGAGGGAAGAGAAGCGCGGACAGATAGACAGAATGCAGGGAGTTTTATCAGTGCGTATGCGGAGTTAAACAAATTGAAGTTAAGGAAGAAGGAGAGGGAGAAAAGAATTTCTTCACCCGTCTAATGTATTAAGAGCGGAGATAAATTTCTAAACTTTATCTTTGGAGGAGATTTTGTCAAATTTTCAGTTTCACCACTTAGACAACCATGCACTCTTTCAACATTCTTCCTCTTCTCCACGCGTAATTAGGTCAGCTTGAACTTTAGTAGATACACCATAACCAATGCCTTGTAATCTCTTCATTTCTCCATCAAGCGTGTTTCTTATCTTCATGAACTTTTCATCAATCAATAATTTGATGTTTCTGATCTTTCGACTGAGACTCATTTGTATCATCAACACCATTCCTTTTAATGTTTCACTTCGATAAGTTTGAGCGCCCAGTCTTCTCACCTCACGTATAAATAAAGAAATCAATCTGTTCAGTTGATCGTCAGTGTAATCTTCTAATGGTTTCTCTGGAAGATGTTTCGATACAGACAATCTATTTTTTGCGTATCTGGCTTTTAGCCACTCAAGAAATCTTCTCGATTCTTATTATAGTTTTACGAAGTATATTTATATAATTACGGAGTATAACTCTTACTTAATTGCTGCTGACCCGCATGAATATGCAGGGAATACCAATGCCGTCACTTCAGATTGACGCAAAATACGATTAAATCGCAAATCAACCAAACAGTAACAATTTATGTCTCTCAAGTGTATTCTTATTTTCAGTTGAAGCTTCTTAAATTTGTTTGGCTTTTATTCTATACAAAGCTATTGGATACGATTAAGTTTAGCTGCATCTCACTTCAGTTTGTTTT
Source organism: Nematoplana nigrocapitula (assembly GCA_032274565.1). Lineage (NCBI taxonomy): Eukaryota > Metazoa > Platyhelminthes > Proseriata > Nematoplanidae > Nematoplana > Nematoplana nigrocapitula. Next base: position 11,724 of record JAUYWV010100310.1, on the reverse strand, counting down.
GACTACTTGATCAGCCATATACAGCCGTGGCCACTGGATTAGCATCAAACTGTTTAGTTGAAATATTCTCGTCTTCTTCTTCTTTCGGTAGTAAAATTATTGTTTGGCTGACATCATATACTTCATCGATAATCGTACAAAATTTATGATAATTTTACTGTACTTCTAGAATATTATTAATTAAAATGAAAACTTAAAATCAGAATATTTTGAATCATTTGATAGTACAAATTAATGATAGATTGATTTATTGAAAAGTGCGTTTTTTAACATAGCGTTAGATATGTATATTATAATTATTGTACATATACATATACATATAGAAAAATACAGTGTATTGGGTAAGTTAGATGTCTATGTGTTTTCTTTGAATTTCTATCAGATTAGATGCCATATTTTAAATTTTAAATTTCTCTTTAAATTTAGCAGTATTTTAAACGAAGCAATAACAAAAAATACATAGGTGTTGCGAATTCTACTAATATGGAGATAGAAAATGCGGCGTTAATTGACACTTATAGGAAAAATAATTGTACAGCTGTTTAAGCCCATTCTGTTATACCTTCCCGGTGTAAAATGGTCTAGTGGACCACTAGTGGATGCTTCATTTGAAATACTGCTCTATTTAAATAGAAATTTAATATATGGCATCTACTGATCTAATCTAATAGAAATTCACCGAAAACACATATACATCTAACTTATCTGATGCACTGAATATTTCTATATGTCTACACTATATGTCTAACTATCTACTGTAATGTTACTTCTTTTATTTATATCAAATGTTATGTTAAAAACACAGTTTTTAATAGATATAAATTTAGATATTCTTAGGGAATTATTATTATCGTTATTATGCTATAAGAAATGAAAGTGTTAATTTTTGTTTTGTATGATCCATTTCTGCAAAAAGTTCAAAGTTCTTCGTACAGTTACTGCATAACTCAGCTGCAGAAATTTGACAAAGGTGACCCATAGTGTTTCGTTTTAATCGCGACATATTTCCGTCCGGTAGATTAGTGAAAAAGATGTTCACTTTCGGAAGAACGCATCAAAATTTGTTTATAGGCGTTTTCGACTATGCGTAATCCGATTTTTAAGCGGATCCACGCGAGCAAACCAAGGGATCTGTCTCAAAATCGCGAAATCCAAGATGGCCGCCATCCACACTACACATTTCGATATACAGCCATTACCTTGGTTCTATTTTACTTAGAAACATGATCTTAGTGGCAAAATTTGAGTTTTCGTGGTCAAGAATTACAATGAAATACATTTTAATACTGTAAATTGCATCTAAAGCATGATCCAAGATGACCTGTACATTAACACACTTGGACGAATTGTGCCATGAATGTTTGCCATGGATCACTTCCACTATGCGAGATGGCTGTCTGTTCATGTATGAGATCTGACGCAGTTACCACGTGAATGCCCAGCAGTGTGCAACGAGTTCAAAAAGGGCCACTTGGTAACACATAAGACCACTCATCGATTCTCCATGATGGCGCATGACCATGTACACTAGCAGCTCAATGCTGTGCTGAAAGGGGACGTTGTAATAATCGGCATAGCTGAAAATGAATCAGTCCTCAGACAGTGGATGCTTGCCGGTCCCGAAATAAGATAAGATAAGTTTTTCATTTGCCACCAGGGATGAAATTAATATATAAATTGTACAGTACAAACAATGAAATTGAACAATAACAGAGTAAACTAACCAGAACATTTTACATAAAAAACATTAAACTTAAAACAAAAACTGAAAATAATTAGTTTGTACTGTACAGAATTATAATTCCAAATTACAGAAAGCCCTTTATGTGGCTAGGGATGCCAGAGGAGAAAGATTTCTATCTATCTGCCCCGAAATGGCCAGGATCAGAAGTGAGGTTAAAGTGAGCACATCCCAGAAGACAACCTACAATGATCGACAACATGAGCAAACTCTGACAACACAAAAGAGATTTGCAACAAATGTCCAAAGAGTGATATATCTTCTGAATGAATTTGGTAATCCTTTCACAAAAACTAGCCCTGATCTCCTAACACTGGACACAAAGGTCACCATGACTGATCAAGATATCAAGAACTTCTCAGAAGTCGAGGAAATAGGAAGGACTCAGTACAACGCCTTCGTTGATTTGTGAGTCTTTCTACGAGACTATTCCAAAGAACAACCTACAGTTGTTCAGGTCAGGAGAACGCATAGTGTCCTCAAAGATAAAATCCAAATTGTCCAACATGAAAAGTGACCTGCAGCTATTTTTACGAATGTACATCTCGTGTCAAGCACGGAATGGTGATATGGAAGTTTTCTTCCATTATGTAAACCACCCTTGGCCACCGCTGGCGCCTTGTCCACAGACAACACCAATGGTGGACGCGATGATCTTTGATGGTGCTACCCTCGTCCACAGATTGGATCCGAAGACTGCCACAAAAATCGTGAAAAAGTTCAAAGACTATGTAGAGTATGTCTTTGTCCCAATCTGAATAGGCAGCTTGAACATGTTACACAGATAGATGTTGTATGAGATACCTACATGGCCGACAGTCTGAAAGCGCACACCAGAGACGGTTGAGGTACAGGAGAAGCTCTTCGTTTGTCTGAGAAAACACGACTTCCATGTAACTGGAAAAGGTTTTTGCGTGTCGACAGCAACAAGAGTCAGCTCTTCAGCTTTGGAAGCAACAGAGACGGGAAAGATGCTGATCACAATTAAGGGTCAGGGTGTTGCCTCATCTGTAACACTTGATGCTTCTTAACTACAGCTATGCTCACACGAAGAGCAGACTACTGAATGATGCTGCATTACTTCCATGCATACAAACGTGGCATGAAGAAGATAATGTTACACCCCACTGACACATACGTACTGGTTCTAGTCATTGTGACTGCAACCCACATGGAAAATTGTGAACTTTGGCTAGCTTTCGTGCATGGTGTCCACTACCGTTATATTGGAGCTCATATTGTTGCCAATGAGATGGGTAGTGCAGAGGCTTGCCATTCATGTACGCGTTGTCCGGCTGCGACACAGTGTCATCACTGAGCTCCATCGGCAAGAAACCCGCCTGGGAAGTGTGGAAATCAATTCCGCTGTTCAACGACGTATTTCGTCGGTTGTCAGATACTCCGGATAAAGTGACAGAAACCGACATGAAGGAACTCGAAAAATATGTGGTCCTGCTCTACTCACGCACATCTCAGTAAGCTGGAGAACAACCCACCGTCACGTGCAGCTCTTCAACAACATGTGAAGCGTGGGGCTTACCAAGACACATCTGGGGACAGACCCTGAAGGCCAATTCAACTTTTCCAAGTCCTTCCGAGTGGTGATGGCAAATAGACAGAGAATGAATCAGGGTGCCATTGTGGACTACCCTCCCTGAAGCTTCAAAGGGGCGCAGAGAACTCTTCAAGTGTGATTGCAAGACACGCTGCGCAGGACGATGTCAGTGCTCCAAAGCTTGTCTGCCCTTTGCTTTTTTGCTTTGCTTTTGTGGTGAACAGTGTATACCAAGGGGACATCAACTGAATTACTTGCATCATCCTACAATGTAAGATCATTTGTGCAGAACTTGGATGGACTCCAACAACTTAAAAAATTTTCTGTATTGTAACTGTTTTGTAAATGTATTGTAACCGTATTATAACTGTATTGTAACTGTTTTCTCTGTTTCTTGTACTTACTGGTACATGTATATCATGTCGTCATAACGACAAAATATTAGATGATTTCATATATTTTCAAAATCTTATGGTTGCAACAACTTTGTCAACATGTACTGATGACAGAGAAATAAATCATTATTTTGTTTTTCTAATCGGCGTTGGGTGCAATTTACAGTATTAAAATGTATTTCATTGTAGGTCTTGACCATGAAAGATCATGTTTCTAAGTAAAATATAACCAAAGTAATGGTCGTATATCAAAATGTGTAATGCGGATGGCGGCCATATTGGATTTCGCGATTTTGAGGGAGTTCCTTTGTTTGCCAGCGTGGATCCGCTTAAAATCGGATTCAGCATACTCGACAAACCCTATAAACAAAATTTCACGCTGTCTTCCGGAAGAGAACATCTTGGTCATTTTTTGTTACTAATCTGCCGGACTATATACTTTTTGAAATTTGTTACACTTAGGAATGCTATTCTTATTAAATCGTATATAGCCCAACTCTTAATAGTTAGGTATTGGGTAGACAAAATATTTTGTAATCTAAATAAAAATGCACTTTTGAAGACATTTGTTATATTGTTTTGTTCCACTGTATATCTAAAATTCGTTTAAAACAAAATTACTTTTTGTTTTATAAAATATTCTCATTTCAAAAACATTAGAAACATTTTCATTATATAAACAAGGAAATAATAAAATATAAGTAAAAATGATGCTAGAGTCAATAATTTACTGACTATGTCAAATAAACTCCAAATGCTTCCCGTCAAGTATAATATTTTCTTCGCGGGTGATCACCTTCGTATAGGAAAATACCTTTCCAACACTCAATATTTTCTCTTTCTAATTGTGTGAAAATCGCATTCTAATTATGCACAATTGATTTTTGAAAAATTAGAAAAGATGACATCTGGAGGCTGCGTATTCCTAACGGAAAAGCTCATCGATTTTATCTTGGCTTTTCAATTTGCATACTAATTTTAGGCCATTATTGATTAGTTTTATTTTAACACACACACGGTGTTCCTCTCTCTCTCATATCATTCATTTTCATATGATTTATTGACTGTCTGATCGGAAATGCGTTCCCAGGCAAACAATAAAAATGGGATGAAATTTGATTGCGATGAAACATATGTATATCGAACGGAAATCGAAGAGGAAACATAGGCCACCTCAGTTTTTATTCAGCTTACACTGCCTGTAGAGTTTTAAAAAAACAAAGGGTTTCCTATAAAATGAAAATGAAACATTTTGCCTGACGCACGTTTATAATCGGAGATTATTATTAATTTTTAAACACCTTGTTTTTGCCTATGTTTTACAAATGCAGTTAGTTCTATAACTGTGCATACTAGATCAATCTTAGAAAAAATTTTAAAACAAAACAACTCGAACGAAGCAAAAAGCAGCAAGGGAAACAGGGCAATGATTTTATGTCATCAGGGGTGAAAATTATATCCCATCTGATGATCCCTTCTGAGCCGCCCAGATTGGTGATGTAGGCCGCCGCCAAAGCGAAGTCCGATTTGCACACAAACTAAAGATGTTTTTGTCTGCCTCTTATGCCCAAGATTTTGCCGACTAACTGACGTCAAAGCGGAAAACATCGATTCGCATGACTCAAGTTTTTGTTTTCTTTTGTTGTAATAATCAGGATAAAACAATTTTGAAAAGACACCATCTAAAGAGCAACTACGGACAATCTATTCATTTTCGCTTTCAAACTTTTAATTTTATTTAACTATATTAGGAAGTGACAAACTTAATTTCTACACATTTTCCTTAGGTATTTCAAAGTTTGCAATATGTATTACCAAAAGCGTCAAATGTACAGAGTGATTCATAAGTCCTAGTGAATCGATATTGCAATTGTCTAAAGCAATTAAATTAGGTATTGAAAAAATATTTACTAAAAATAAAAGGGAATTATTGAGAATTGTTGAGCATATTTTTTTTGGTGTTTAATAATATGTAAAACAACATTGTACATTGTATGCTCTCTGTTCTTTTTAATGTTGGTTGATTGTAATAGTATTCTTACGCGAAAACTATTTTTAATAAAATAATTGTAATTAAATGTAGCTTGCAAAATTATCCAGTTGTTCGGATGCCCCAGTTTCATGAGCTTGTATTCCATGATTGTTTTGGCATTCTTTTAATTTTACATTTGTGCTTGCCCTAATAAAAATTATTATTATTGTTAGTAGTAGTAATAGAGAATAATATTATTACTTTACAAAGATTCAAATTTTGTTTCTAATCCATGTTAAGCACAGATGATTGACTCACGCTATTAAACTTTAATTATTTGTTTTAAAAAATACACAATAATGACTGCTAATGTATGAAGTATTCGATGTTGTCAAATATCAAATAATGATATAATGATGGTGTTCTGTGTGAAAAAAACATTCAAATTCGTATTATTGTTTTTTCTCTATGGAGAAAATCCGGTATTTGTTACATTTTCAGATCGTTATTTTTTAAATGATCGCGATAGCCGCAAGTCTGATTGACAATCAGGAACATTTAACAAGCTATAAGTTCCACCCAAATGCATTAAATGCACCGATATAATACGTATATACCCAATTTAGTGGAACAATTACTACTGGAATTTCAGGCACGATGAAGAGAGAATGATAAACATTGACTGTGCAATTAAGTCATAGATAGTAGAGAAGAAAGTTTAGACTGAGTCCACAAAAAGCAATCAATAGATAAACTGCCTTTTCTTCCTAAGCTACTACATAGAAACACATATTAGTTGAACTTTCATCTCTTTCTTAATGAAGCAGAACACCATTCTTTAGCAGTTGACGAGGTCCTGGCGTCTGTCTAAATTCAAATTAGTTGAACCAACAGATGGCGAGCAAATTTCCTTAAGGATCTGAAAGTTAACTGAACCGATCACCAGATAGAAAAAAGTTCGTGTTGGTGAATTGGCATTCATTTTTCTATTAGTGCCATAATTTTCGATATAATGCTTTGTTAACATCAATGAAATTTTGTATTTTACAATTTCCTCACATTGCTTTGGACAGGAACTAATCTGTAAAACTGCTTTACAGATATTCTACTGCGCCTCTGATACCATAATAATAGATGGTTATTAGAAGAAATCATTTTTTTTAAATATCACATAAAATCAACGCTTTGAAATCATTATTAGTAGGAGTTGCCCATCCAATGAATCACGAGCACCTCCCCGTCTCTCAAACGAAGCTTTAAAAACACAAAACGTAACTTTGGATATCTAATCCCCACGAGAGCCAAACAGTTTTGGCGTGAAAATATTTGTCGTTAGAGCATAGAACATAGGAGCGTAAATATCCTATTCATGATCAAATTTAGAATTTCTGTTACAACTGATAATGAAAAAAATAGATTAAATGCTAAACAATGCTTCGAATAGCGATATTTGTTTTTATTACTAAAGTTCATTCTTTTGAGGACAGTTTTTGTATTATCTTTCTGGGTAAATCACATAAACACTTTTCCTAAATAAATAAATATAAATATTTTAAAAGAACATACTGTAGGTCCGAAAATGTTTCCTTCAAAGATTTTTACTCATAGGATAAACTTTACCTCAAATTTTAAACCCGAAGAAGGTATGTCTGAAATATGTTGTATTAGAAAATGTTCACTTCATCTTACTCTACAAAAAGGATTTCACCTGAAGCTGAGAACAGGCTCTGCAACTTCAACTCCTTTAACTTTGACCTTGAAGAAGGCATTTGTGGACTTATGTTCTATTGAGAAATCTGATCACATTGAAGTTTGTATGAAAAATGCATTCCTTTCGTGGGTGGTAAAAGTTAATGATTCAGAGCGTAGCTTCGGTAAGGGGAAATATGAGGTGGGCAGATCTTATACACTTTCATACATTTTTCTTGCTAATCCAAAATATTCAACAACAATAAAATTAATATTCATGTCTTTATGATATTAAAACTTGTAAGGCGTGTTAGGAAAGTCGTCGGAGATAAACTGTAATCGTTCAAAAGACAACGGACCTGTTAGACTTATTTTTAAACGTAAACATCAAATTCCTTTTCCAGAAATTGTCAACGTTGTTGTCATTACTACAAAATTTAAAAAACTGTATTCCTCCTCGAAGATCGTGGTGCCGAGCTGTCTTACCTCACAGGCTGTCTACAATATTTGGTGTTCTACCTGCCCAGGAAGCTATGTGGGTAGGACTGAGAGGTACTTCGACCTTCGTTTGAGAGAACACACTCGTCCTCCCTCTAGTGTGTTTGCTCACACGCGTAGCTGCTACTCTGCTAATAATTTTAATCATACTGTTCTCTGTAAAGAAAGCGATCGTTTAAAATTCAAATTTAAGCATACTTTGAATAACCGGAGCGAATGTGGTTTTATGCTGAGTCTGCGCCTTTTTTATTTTCATTTTGTTTTCTATCTACATTATATAATAAATTTTTAGTGTTTTTAGCTTTCAGTTTTGTGTGACTTTATTACACCTGTACTACTGCGCGACTATCAATCGATTTGTTTCTTTAACTTATTTTATCAATTGGTTTAATCTGTTCACTGTAGTCAGCTCCGTTGAACCAACTGATCAATCCATTGCTCTGTACTCCGAATTGTATTTTAAACAAATCTTTTACTTACATAATTTTAATGATAACACCGACGAAGCCACACCAGCGGCGAAACGCGTTTGATCTCAGAATTAAAAAATCGGCCTAACACGTCGTTGTCTTTTGCACGATTCGTGTTCTTGTTATGATTATTCGAGGTGATTCTTCTTGTTATTTGAGACTAATCATTGGTATATGTAGATAGCACTGTTTGAATTGTTTGCACAAAATCAATCAAAGACGTAATTTATTTACTGTTACTTTTCATTGAAAAGTCAAATCAAAAACAGTAATTTGTCAACGACTCACTTTGCCCATTCATCAACAGTATAGCTGATGAAGTCATTGTAAATGTCATGTAGTTTACGTGATCGTTAAATATCATACTCTAAGACGTTTTGTGAATGATTGATAATCCATTTTCTAATTCGATATAATTGCGTTTATGAGAAATAAATACTTAACTTATCTCGGTTATTCTACTGGTAAACGTGCAACGAAATGATATCCTCGTTTGAATAGCTTCTAACAATCATGTAGAATATTCGGCGTGTAATATAATTAATTACATTTGAAAAGTGGACAAAGAAATAAACAACTTATTTCGTAAATAAAAAGCACAGCAACGATTCGCCATCGACGGAGTTTCTTTCTTCTTGTCAGAGAAGAAAATACATACACGTGATCTACGCACACACATAAACACAATACAATAAGAGTTATTAGGTAAGTTTAAAATGTTGTTATTTCATTGATTTTCTTAACTTTCTTCATAAAGTCGTCAGCCAGTCAAAGTTCTCTATGCTACCATTTACAAGACTTGTGGATCAACATCTAAATAAAATGTGAGGGCTACTACTAATCAAAAGGAAGAGAACAGGATGATCCCGTTGTAATTATAATCGCTTTGTAAAATCACTAGCTTGAGATACGTCGAAACCCGTGCTTTGGTGCGAAAGAAATTTGAGTTATTGGCCAAAAGGACTGTTCGGAAAAAGCCAAGAAGCCAGAAGTACTTCCGTTTTTTAAAAAAATGTCTAAGTCGTGCACGATTCTTTGTGACACGCAAGATCATTGTCCTCCAGCCCTTTCTATCTTCAGCCAGGTCCATCAGATTGCAGAGAGTCGCAGCCTTCACTTCATCGATCCATCAAATGGGAAGTCTTCCTCTTCCTCTGCTTCCCTCGACTTGTCCCAACATAATGGATTTTTCCAAGTATTCCCCTTGCCTCCTCACAATGTGTTCGAAATACGACAGCTTTTGTTGCAAGATCATTGAGCTTAGCCGAACAGGGTTGTTAATTTATTTTATTACTGATTCATCCGTTCTTTGTGCCCTCCAAGGTATTGTCAGTATTCTTCTCGAGCACCACATCTTAAAAGCATCCATTCGCCTTCTATCTTCTTTTCGCATACAGGTATTCATAAAACTTACTTATTGTTTAGCTATATGTATGTTAAATTAATCCTTTTGTTTTTTACTAAATTTTACACTAAATCTTCCAAAATACTTTCTATTGAGAAATACAACTTTATCAACAAAAAAGCAACTGCTGGTTCTTTATTATCGAAGCTGTTGGGTAATTTAACAATTGCCCTTTTACTATCAGTGTATGTATTCAGTAAATATTAGAGTATATCGATGTAAACGATTTTGACAAAAACACCCTTTATTACTTCATTAGATTTATAAAAATACGAAACATCAATAAATTTCCATGAATTGTTATTTCTATTTACCTATGTTTAAGTGACTACCATAAATACTAAAAGTTACCATAATTATTTCCATACACCAACACACTCGCAACTTTAAAAATATTACTTGTGGTGAAATCAGATTCAATATCAATCGAAGCATTTTCATCATTTTATCCTGTTTAACCAGTGTATCCTACTGCTTATTGTGCTTATTTATTTTGTTATTACAGTATAATTTTCTTAGTTTTATTTATTATCGATCCAGATAGTAAAAATAGGGCGAATACAATTTTAAAGATAAAAGAAAACAAATTGATTAGGTCACTAGACAGTCATTGAGCGTGCATCTTTTGAAAATTCATTCCATTGTATTTTTATCGCTAACTGGGAATAGCGGCAGACGTGTGCATAAGGATAATAAAATAACTAATTAAAAAGCGTACACTTTAAATGAATATGTTGTAATGAATAATTGACTACCTATATACTGTAGTTGCCGTGTTTTGTCGTTGGATATGCCTTCCCTAGCGATATTGTATAGTCTATTCAGGGTAACCTGTATACTGTATATGTTGTATAGAAAAATATGTAAATTGCGCACATCCTATGAGACTGTTGAACCTGTACGCTTTCCTTAATTATATATTTTAACATTATTTCTATTGGTCTGCATAAGGATAATCGATAATAATCGATGACCATTCCTTTGTTCTATATAGTATCCTTTCTTATATAGGTATGTTATAATTTTATAACTGATTTTCCTAAAAAAATTAAATAGCGTACCCTTGCAGCATGTCTTTAGCTTTGTGTACTTGGGTGGCGCAGTTACTGAAAATAGCATTGACGAGGAAGGTAGAAGGTGTAATAATAGATAGAAAGATTGGAAGAAAATTGAAAGGAAAAAAGTATTAAGTGCATGTGTCATCCCGGAAAGTATCTACGGACTTGAGACGGTAACCCCGACGGAGACCCAAATGAAAATGTTACAAATGTGCAAGAACAACTGGTTGAGAAATGATAACTAACGCGAATTTGGTGAAAAGGAAACGATTGGAAGATATCAGAGAAGAAGTAGGCTCAAACAAAATTTTCAGAAAGAGTTATGCGGAACAGACTCCGATGGGCTGGACATGCAACGAGAATGGGGGAAGAACGAGCACGAAGGCGAGCTTTCCTGATTGAAGAAACGGGAAATAGAAAAAGAGGACGGCCCAGACTACGTTAGAAAGATAGTGTGAAGAAGGATGCAAGAGGTATGGAAAACTGGACCGATCTGACGAAGAGTATCGCACAACGGAGAAGATTAGTGACATCCCATTGACCTTATACTTATGTCATACGTGACTCTATTGTATACTTATTAACATTTATTGTTTTATTTGCATATTACCGTTTGCTTGTGATATGGAAAATAAAAGAGATGCAAAAAGGATGATAGGTCAACAAAAAATGTCTTACCAAATAAAGTTTGTTTCTTACTAAGCACTCAAAATTGCTAAGTTTGTAGCCTTTTCTTTACAACACAGTGCTAAAGATTTAATGTAACAATATTTTAATGAAATGAAAAACGAATTGCCGATATTTCAGGTTTTATTCAACAAGAATAGTCATTTCAACAGATACAAGCACAGCGCACTCATATCAACCACAGAACCAGAGAAGATAGTTTATTCCGCGGAACCAAACATATCTAAACCAAACCCAAATCTGGAATACCAGAG
>JAUYWV010100299.1:0-13580 GCA_032274565.1 Nematoplana nigrocapitula | reverse complement strand
GTTAACCTGGCCGAACGTCCCTTTTTATTTATTTGTTTAATTGTGTTTTTGTTTGTTCTGGCCCTGGTGGCAAAAATGAAAATATTATTATTATTATTATATTAAGATTTTCCAGTTGACTCGGTCGAACGCTTTCTTAAAGTCTATGCAACATCCTACAGCATAAATGATTGTCAAATTCGAGGCTTCTTTCTCGAGGGTACTGACCCCAACCAGAATGATATTCTGCGGGCGCATTCCGATTGGTGACCGCTGCTTGTTTTATTGGCGAGGGTGTGGTATTTATCTTTGTAAAAGTGGAATGGGTGTGACACCCATTACGCTTGTATATCAGTAAGTGGAGGGAGCTAAATCTTTAGTTGTACAGAGATTACAAACACGGATATTCATGGCGTAGAATATGGGCTATATGTCAACGCCGCCAACGGGATACCACGTAGACAGATTTAACACGCTGGAAGAATTGTCGAATGATGCATTCGTTAAGAGACACCGATTATCCAAAGACGTCTTCACGCAGGTTTTGGATATCATTCTCCCTGATATTTCCGAAGGATCTCTGATACCGCTTCTTGAACTTGCACCTTATTGTTTGAGATGTTTTGCAACTGGCTTTATCCAATTGATTCATGCGACGTGCATAAAATCTCACAGCCTACTGTATAGGTTCCAGAATTGTACGATATGTTTGTCGATCGTACACTTGCTAGTCGGCACAAAATGTTATTGGGAAGCGAAACATCTGTGCTAAGTTTCGTGAACAAATGCGTATTAACAACATAATCGGCGCGATTGAATGCACACATATTCGTGTTGTGCCTCCATCTGAGACATTTTTAATAGAAATAGTTTCTATTCTACCAACATGCAATTGGTACGCGACGCAGAGAGCATTGCTAAAAATGTTGTAGCACGATAGCCTGGTTCCACCCACGACTCCCGAATCCACGTCTACGGCATCATCATCATATGGATTCTCGGTCTCCTCCATTGCAATCAATAGTAGAATTGAGGTAAACACCTCTGCCACGTCGGAAATTTGCTTTGAAGACCGCTCCAGTTCCAAAATGGTGACACTTCTGCTCCGTTGTCTCCGATTTTCGCCTTGCACTTCAGTTTCCGGTAAAGATTTATCACTGATTTTGGCGTTGGGTTTGTGTTGAATTTACACCTGACCTCCCCAACAATAGTTTTCCATACGTCATTAGGCCTATTGTTCACTTTCAAATGAATGCTATTTTCTTGTTTTTCTAATATACTGACGATTCTTTGACTATTTTTCAAATAAAAATCTTCTCTTTAGAATAATAATTTAAACTCACCATTATACTCGCTTTACGACTATGTAAACCTGTCAAAGAGAAAGCTGTGCAAACTACCGCCTAAAGAATTATTTGTGTGGGTGGTCAGCGACTGCCAGAATCAATATGGGGGGGGGGGTCATACTTCGGTGTTCGTCAGACTACGGAAAATGTGCGCGGACACATCTGATAAGTAGGCATATTAATTCGGTGAGACATCCTCGCTAACTTCAGTCACCCGTAACTAAGTTGGAATGCAAATCTAGAATATATCATCTGGTAGCATGGCCATGCTGATCGGGATGAGGCGAGAATGTGGCTAAGGTAGCTAACGGGAATGGGCTTCAGAATAGTGCTCAATGTGTTCGAAATAGCGCATTTATTTTTTCTTAAGACCATCTGATTCCGTAGCTCCAATTCCACTCTGATGATATCCATCTCCCAACGATTCGATCTCCTTTCTCTTCATGATACTCGTAGTACTCTTTGGTACTACCACATCTCAAATGCGTCTATCCTGCGTTGGTCTGTCTTCTACATGGCCCAGAACTCACAACCTATAACGCTATGGCAAAAGCAGTTGGTCGAAGAAACCGAATTTTTAGGCATGTGGATATGACTCTACTCTTCCAGATGGTACTCATTTTCTGCGTGCCAGTACGTGACATGGCCATGCCGGCGAATTCGGATCTCTTTGGAGTTGCTTCTTTGGTCGTTATCAGTGAGCCCAGATGCACAAATTCCTTTGGCCATGAAGTTCAAAGTCTGACCAATCATTCCTATATTAGTCAATCACCATGACATTTGTCTTAGCGGAATTAATCATTCAGAAATTATGCTGCATTACAAGTAATTGAAATAAAAAATGTATAAATATTTATTTTTTACTATGCAGTAATTCAAACTTTATTGATTGATTATTTGACCTGGTAAGGAGATTATTGCACCAGTGCAAGAATAAATTATTCTCGCAGTGGTTGAAAATAACAAGCTATTTTGTTGTTATGTAGTTTATTGTAACATGATTAAAATTGGAACAAATTGTCATGGATCATGACTGAAATACCAAACGCGTATTGTAAACGCGACAGTACATTTATCGTAAATGGACACTGATTTACTAATGAAAACCATATCTTTCATTACCTTGGGAATATGACTAGCATTCCAAGCTTGAGTGCTTTCTGATGCTGGTTCTATTACTAAGACATTCGTACAGGACTGTACATAGTTTGGCAATGCAATCACCATTAAAAAGTAAATAACTTTTAAAATGAACTGCTTCTGTATTAGTGTTGTTAAATCCATACTTTTACTGCCAAACGATCGATATCTCTTGCGTTTGAAATTGAATCACGGAAAACTTGAAATAGGTATACTACATTGAAATCATGTAGTACCTATTGCGATTATTGTTAGTAAAAAATAAAATTCTCTATGCAACCTGTGCATAATTTGCATCATTTTGCATTCAACTCGATTGAATTAACGCACTCACCCGACGGGCTCGTGCTTAAATCTTCAATCTCGTAGAATGCAATAAAGATGCAAATTATGCACTAGTTGTGTAAATAACTATTAAAGGCGTTAGTTCGAAGTTTCGAATAAAAATAAAAGGAAGCAATTAAAAAATTCATATATTTGCGAAGGTGTTCGAAGTATACAACATTCTTTACCAAGCATAGGTAAACCACTGAAGTAAAAAATTAATTTATTACAGTCCAGTTATGAAATCGATATGTTAAGTAATCAACACGCGCGAATTTAAACAAAATTGATACACTAAAAAACATTCATATAGAAAAGGTGCTATACCATTTGTGCCTAGTTGTCTGTTGAGGAGAGGATTTTGTTCCTTAATGTAAAAAAAAATTTTTGTGTGCTTAAATACTGTTTTTTGTTCGTATGACGGTTTTAAACAGAACCGGTTTAGCTAATGATTAGATTATGATGTGGCTTGCCCTTTCATTGATATTACAATTGTTCCGATTTAGCTGTACTTTTGACAGCACTGTATACAGTATACGGCAGTGTTTCACTGTCTTAGGTTGCTGGTGACAGAGGGAGTAGTTTGACTGGGAATCCGGAAGGTACACGAATGGAAAGAGAGCGAGCAAAAAGCAGAAGATATGAATCTTCTTTTGCTCGGCTGGCTAGAAGAGCGTCGCCAGCGTGGCCAAGCTCATCCGGCAGTTAACCTTGTTAACCGATGCTGAGCAAAGTTCAGAACTGTTACTGTTCTTGCCTCCCGCCTTGAGAAGAAACCAAATTCTCCTCACCCATTCCATATGCAAATCAAATCACTGTCCGCTTCCCCTCTCAAAAGGTTCGCCCCAGTCCGAGCTAAGGGGACGAAAAAGTAGTTCAGACTGCACTGACTTGATAGTGAAAGTATATACAGTAGCTCTCTCCCTCTCTCATTGCCGACAGACCTTTACTTATCAGTTTGCTTCGTGGTTTTACACATCAAATGTCTCAAACTTCCAACACGTTCGGAAGTTTAGTTCGCAATTAGTGCAAACTTGCAGCAACGCTTTTTCCCGTTGCATCTCGCCAAACAGGCATTTTTTCGGCGTTGTTTCGTCTGTGATTAAACTAAAGTATTTCTCTTCACTCTCCCAGTTCTTCTGCGAGGAGCTAGTCTGTCCAGTCAAATTTCCACGCAATATATGCGAAATTCAATTCATCTCAATAATCTACATGCACAGATATTATCGGTGTGGCCAGTGTTTTCAGAATAAAAATACCCCCCCGTCTGTTCCCCAAAGTTCCTGTAGATTTTAACAAATGTTATGTAGCAGGCGGATGCCCAACAATTTGTAGTATAATCCTGATTATCCAGTTTAATTGAACATTAAAACAGTCGAAGATGCGGTTATCTTTCTTTCGTGACACTAGACACGTGAAGGAGCATTGTTTTAAAGGAATCGAGCGATTGTGCTCTTTTAAATTAACAATGTTCTTTGTTGCCTTGGATGTTATTTGGTTACGTCAGGGGACTCCTCTCAGATACGAGACCACCGATTTGAGAGGTCCATGTCGGCAGATACATCTAACTTGGGCATATATGTAGATAGTGTCTGAGAAAAGATGCGAAACCGTTTAATACCACCATATGGATGAGGCTGGGGGATTAACGTGCAACAGAGGTGGACACCAGCCCTCACCCAAGCGATACCCAAACTTTCTACAGCATTATGCGCCTTAGAAGGGTGGTCGCAATTTAACCAGAATTCCCAACTTTCACAGAACACCGTACAGTCATATACCCAAGCCTAATCAAGATGTTCCGAAGCCTCGTGTATTCGCGTACCACCATTCACGGTGGTCCTCAGGACACTGTGTGCGTAGAGGCACTGGAGGTTACACGATTGTCCCCAAGAGAAGACAATCGAGTGTGGTGAGGGTTAGACTCTGCAGGTATTTACGAAGCCACTCAATCACAATCTCAAAGATGTTTTAAACACTCCTGGCAATGTAACATGTCAGACTGTTATCATAACAGCGCAAAGAAGGACCAAAGAGCACCTGTAAAACATCATTTAATATATTGCCCATTTGGTTATCAAGGGATACATTGTTGGTATGTCGTCGATAGCGCTCTCGAGGGTGAACAGTTTGAGGAGTTCGACGCCACTTTTCTCTTCTTCTATAAGCGTCTCCATATACTCTCATCCTCCTTCGGAATCGATAATGGTCTCTACTGGAAACTGTCATTTAGCTAAAATAATCTCAAGACTCACAAGTTGTGCCTATAGAACGTGGAACTTGTGCGCTAAATACAAAGCTTCCAAATAAAAAAATGAGTTACTGGTGTTTATCTGAACTTATGACCTCTATATTGATTGCCCATACATTATGATTCCCCTCTGACTTTCTTCCCCGTTTCAGCATTCCAAAGCGCGATGTCTTCTCGCGTGCGAGTGCAGAACCTCTGCTATATTACATATTTTGCACTCAACAGAAAAATCTTCGAAATAGTTATAACTTTAAGTTTCAAACTAAAACCTTTTCAAACAGGCTAAATTTTAAATATCCAGAAAGTATTATTTATTTATTAAATATTTGTCTTAATAATATTTAATCTTTCTTCTGTTAAATTACTTTTAGGCGTACTAATATTCCGTTAAAATGGCATGTACGTTCAATTCCTAATCCACACTGCACGCGACTTGTGTACAGAACAAGACTGAGAGACACGATTGGAAATAGAATCACTCAAAAATCATGTCATACGCTGACTTTTTAGCGCGGAGGGAGGGTACACGGATGGATGAATGAAAGATTCGGAGCAGAAGAGAATTAGGTGGATGTGAAGCGAGGAAACAAGACTACAGGGGGGGGCGCAGACGCGTGCAGTGTAGGTGCAGACGAAGGTGTAAGTCAATGTCAACGTCCATAAAAATCTCTATCTCTATTCAATGCAATCAGGAAATTTTGGCAGGAAGCTTTTCCTCACTTCAATTTTTTTCTGCTGAATTCGGGAACGCCGGAACTCTTGACAGACAAGCCGGGGTGCAGACGTGATGTTACGTCGTGTAGGTAGGTTCCTTTGACATCTTCACATGTCAACAAATTTGTAAAAGGTTTGAGCGAAATTCGCTGACGTCCGCATAAATACTTGGCTGCACTATAAGATGTACTGACATCGACAGAATGATACGATTAAAGATATAAGAACTATAAAAAGGTTAAATCTACAGTACATCTACACCTTTCTCTCTCATCACGTAAGCTCGCGTAAAAGCACACTAGAACTCGCTTTCCTTCTCCTCTCCTCGCTCTCTGCTCTACGCAGTTTTCGGTGCAGATGAGTGACATGATCGATGCTAGGTTACGTCATCATTAGCAATAATTTATAATTTTACCGTAGAATAGGCATTCTACTTGCGAGTAGTATCCTAGTATAAATAGTGCTAGATGTTTGCAAAACTTCGTAATCAGCAATATGTTTCACAAAATGTCTGTCAAACATAGCTCAGGTTGTACCCAGTCATTCAAGGGGTGGGAAACAAAATTTTAGCTCTCTGTCTGATTGTCAGTTTAGGAGGAAAGAGCGAACACACACACGGATACAGACAATTAATTTCCACAAGCTCCCCCCATGTTTTCAAATTGCGAGGATGATACCAACTATCAATGACACAAAACACATTCATTAAACGAAAGAGCTTATATTTGGAAATAGTTCATTTGTAGACTGGAACATTATTATATAATTGATAGTAGTTTTTCGGATAGTTTCCCAGATCTGTTTTGTTTATGTAATAATTAAATAAATGTTTTCAATTTTCTCACTGAACATTGAAAAATGGGTGAGATAAATTTTTTGCACATATGTTTATAGGACGAGCTATCGCGACGCTCCCTCTTTCTGTAAATTAGTTCTAAGAACACACGTTTATTTTCTCAGAGTTTAACCAGCAGTGTGTTGGGTGGGAAGTAATTTCACACAATTTGTCAACCGAAACATGAACCTACCTCTCCGTATCAAATAGTTAATTAAGTTGATTTAGCGTTATTCGGCGAATCTTTGAATCTTTGTCGATGATTAATTGGAAACGGTGTCATATTTCAGACGGGCGACAGAGAACCGGGCAAATTTACGTGATTGCCATAATACACGGAGCCTGGTTATCGTCTGTCCTGAAGAAACACTCCAAGTTATTCGCGGACCACTATCTCTGCAAGTTTACCTCAATAAAAGTCTGCACTCCATGGATCCAACACCGGGATGGGGTTATTGGATAGCCACCAGCTACGACTGCTAGTCTGGAAAGCTACTGCTGAAGGTCCCGTTTAATAATAAATGGCATGGATCTCACATGCACACTGCTTCTGGCTCTCTCGTCCGGCAGAGTAGACTTCAGCAGTTTACCAATATTATATTTACTCATACTTACACGGTAACATATTATTAATTACTTATTTATTTCTCACGTGTGCACAGGTCACTCTTTATCCAGCTTTGTTGGCGTTGTAAATCGAAGTGGAGGAGGACGCGTCTGGGCCACAACGCTGATAAACCAACAGCTATGTCCCTTACTACCAAACCCCTATAACCCCAACTCTCCTCTACGCTCTTGCTATCTATCTCTCACTTCCCTTTCTCTTTTTCTCACCCCTCTCTCTCTAATTTTTTTCTTTTTCGCCAGCTCTCTTTTTCTCAGTTTTACCCCCATTGCCTTTAAGTCTGCCCTCATTCAGATACTTCCTCTCGCTTTTCTTGGACTTGTTGTCATTACTTATTTACTCTCTCGTACTCTTTGCTTTTGTTGCCTCTGTAAAAGTTAGGGCTACACGTCTTGGAAAGAAAATTCCCAACGGATCACGGGAGAGAATTACGAAACTTAATTTATTGCGCGGAGGAGTGTGGAACACTTGTTGACCGAGGTAAGGTAAATGAAAAGTCTCCTCTCCCCACCAGAACTGGCCGGACTACTGTATTGTCAATGTGATTCAAACTGGATTGACTGGCAGAGTGAGACTCCTAGATATACAATAGATGGCTGGTTGTTGATTGACTTTGTACGCGTGAATTGTACCTATTCTCCCTTGCGAAGCATTCCATAATATAGCTAAGGCCTTTCCAGGAAAAGGTAAAACCGTAAAAATCAATAATAATAATGAGTTTAAATTTATCTATGGGGAAAAACAAAAGGACTAATTATTGTGAAAAATCAACTACTATGCGATTCATCGAATGGACGCTATCCTTGTACTAATGCAAACTAACTATAGCAAATCAATAAGGAAAACAAATATTAGGCAATATACGAAAGTCATCCGAAAAAGTATAGTATGTATTCGACCATTAAACGAATATATTTACGAATTGAACAACACAGAAATTGTTAAAAAGAACAATAAATAGTCATTCCACAAAATCACCGATTTTTCCACACGGGAATCCATCCTGTAAACCATCTAGAATAGACGATTATCTTCGACGCTTTCAACGATTGTGTAACAAGTGGATGGGCGCCACAGTGTCACAATCCCACACGATGTGTTTTACATCGGATCGCGCCCCACAGGTTGGGCAGCTGGGGTCCATCTCGTTGCCTCGGAGGGAATTGAGGCAGGCTATGCTCCCTCTCCAGTTTCCTACACGCAACTGGTGGTAGGTGTGGCGTCTTTCATTGGCAAGACCCTCTCCAGGGCTCCTTTTACCGGTGGCTTCCTGTTGCAGCTCGTCTCCCAAAGCCAGTTGCTCCTGTCCAAACTTTTTCCGGCTCTCTTCATCAACTCCCAATCTCGTTGACTTTTTCTTAAACGTTGTAACCTTTTCTCCCGAACCATGTGCTTGGTGATGATCTTGGCCCTGCTGTGAATGACATCCGCAAGAAGATCAACAGGAAGACCACACCACACACGAAAGATGCAATTTGTACCTCATAGGCGACCCTATGGGGGGAGTACAAGAAGCGGTATCCCGAAGTATAGATGTAGTCCTCTTCCCCGATCGCACAACGACGACATCCGCAAGAAACGCTTAGACATGGCCAGAGAAGAAATCATGCTCCTTCAAGACAATGCAGTCACCATGAGGTGAGAGAATCACTGCAAAGATCAGATGAGGCTAAAAATACCTTCCTCACCCGGCCTACTCTCACGATTTGTGACGGTGACTATCTTGATTGACTGCTGTTTTTCTCGCTTTTTCAACAGCTTTTCGTGTATAAAATGAACATTTTTATGGGCAAATTCACACGCTATATATATTTGGGTTTTTTCGTGTATACGGAGAAACATGTTTATTGAAAAATCCTGCAAATTTCTCATCTATCCAAATCGATCATCATCCGACACTTGGTTAGATGGTAAATATATCGCTTTGGCTCCCATCCCCTCCAAAAAAAAACCTCTCTCGCTATTTTCCCCCACCCACACAACCAGCCCAACTTAATTATTCACATGAAAGAAAATGACTTCTCCTCTTCCCTTTATTCTCGGCTATAAACACCAAACACACTATGCGAAGTAGCAAATGTTTAATTTTCTCCTACCCCCGTCTGCATTATTCATTCCGTACTGCCGCCTAATCAGACTTGGGACGCCTGCGCACAACACAATTCCACGGTATTCGCGCTCTGCATTTGCCACAATTTTGCACCGAGAGAGCTCTCCCAAAATTACAAGTAGGAAAAACCATTTTTTTACTTTCTCTCTCTCTCTCGCGTTTCCCTCGCAATTGTCGACCGATCTTGGAATATTAGTGAAAATTCTTCCCCACCATTTGAAATATACAAATTTTATCGCTGAATAATTGATCTGTTTGCTTTGTAGTATAGGGCTGTTGTACTCCACCTGGGCAGCGAACCTCATATTCTAGGACGTAAGGGAAAACAAAACGAAGACTGCGATACATATATGAATGCACTTTCTCTGCCGAGTACTCTCTCTCTCACTTGTTTGTCGAACCGCCAAAAACTCTCAAATAGCACCCCTTTTCCAAAACACAATATAATTGCAAATTCTAAGAAGAAAATGGAAAACCAAGCCATATTTAAATATCTAATATTAAAATTACCCGACCAATTTCTCAAATTCTCAAGGGAGAAAAAAGAGACTGCGTGATTCCCCTATAGAAATATCGCAGGTTTGAAGATGGGAATTGATTGCACTGGAACCTCTTATTTGTGCTTCCTGATTCTGTCCATCAAGTTTTCCTTTCCTTCATGAAAACCCGGGTTCGAATCCCGCCTCAGTCAAAAACTGTGTCAAGGCGTCGATAAGCAAGAGCATCCTTGACTTCATAAGAACCGTGCTCCAAAAAGGTGCTGCTGCAAAATAGGGCAAGTCCAGCACACAGGTAGTGGTAAATGAAACAAAACATTCTTTCTGAAACATTGACATTTTCTAGTCGATTCAAGATTTATTTATACGTGTGGCTTCCTATTGGCTAACGGTTTCTATAGCAACGCGTTAATACTCGCTGCTGTTGGGATTTGAACAAATATTGATTTCCACTGGGCGGATAAACAGGGGAAGGAACCAAAACGCACTGAGAATAGACAACACACAGCGGATGCCCATTTTAGGTCCGCCGAACTCCGCACAAAGACATCGCAGCTGTAACAAAAAACATTTTAGATTAATTTTACCTATCTTCTATGGAACGCAATTGGGGAAATGAAACACAGACAGCATAGGCTACGGTAAACTCCATTGGATAAACTTACCTCTTGAGTTGGCACATCAAAGTTGACTGTACGCAGGTCGATTTTGCGAATCATGTCCATGCAGGGCACAATGAAGAAGAGACCGGGACCCTTGGCACCGCCAGGTAGAATTCGACCGAGTCGGAATATGACCGCTCTTTCGTACTCGGCAACTACCTGTCAGACATACCGTATCAGAGAGTTTAGACAAACCACGAAAGAACGCGCAAAGTGATGTTGAACCTAATCCTTGGAATGTAAAATTCCAGATGTTTTTCTTATATATAATAGATTAGGCACACTTGTTTTCTATTACTAAAAGCTCAAATGAAATTGAAAAAAGTACATATGCTCACTCTTCGGTACAAGGTACAAATTTCGGTAGAGTATTTTTCGGTTGACATACCATCGTAGATCAAAAGGATAATGCACATTGCGATATAATGATACTTAAGGATTTGGAGGAGCTGTTTTTTTTAAAAAAAACGAACGCCTTCTCAATTGTTAGGTCTTAAGGGGAGAAATGTGAGTCGACTAGATAGGCAATCGATTACCACCTTTTCTCGAAGGATTGCTAAGCAGGATGAAACAATTCCCACACATTTCTAAAAATCGCACCTTTTCAACTCATTTTCTTCTTCACTTAGAGCTCAACTATATATGAGCAATACTAGGCTCTCCATATTCGGAAAGGGAGTACAAATTCACGTCTGTCGAAATATTGGTCGTGGTGCATTATAGTCAGTTCAGCGAACCTTAGTCCTTTTCAGGGCAGAGCTGGGCATTTCTCGTGATGTTCATTCTTTCTTACACACATCTCCGACCACTATAGTCAAGACCAAACGTTTCCCTCTTATTTTTAAATGATCATACTGCCTCAATTTTCCTTTCTCCACCGTCTCCAACAAGCCTTCATCTTTAGGAACACCTCATCCATTCAGTTGTCTTCCTCTCCTGCCAGTTCACTCTCAGCACTTTCTTTATGAGACATTTTCCCATCCCTGCAAAGCGTAGTTCCACACCAGAGCTTGCGCAAACCCAAGCTTAGGACGCTTGATTTTGATTTCCACACTTCTGTCAGGTTAATTTAAAAACTTGAATTTCCCTACTTTCTCCAATTCATCGTTTTTATTCTTGATCATTCTTTCTCCGTGCACTGTCATGGAGTTCGTTTCCAAATTTTTAATCAGAAGTCGTTGACTCGTCATACGCACTATTGGCCGTCTCTTCCCTGTTGTTAGACGCCAACAGCACTGTATCATTTGCATACCGGATTTTTCCTGACCACTCTAACAGCTCCTTCACAACTTTTCTCACCAACAGCATTGAAGAGGAATGGAGAAACTGACCTCCAGGTATAGACGATATAGTTGAGTCGTTGAGCGATCAAGTGAACTTCCGAGAGGTTCCGACAAGAAAAAGAACTGTCGCACTTTCGCCTATACATTTACGAAACTCTATACTAGGAAGGGGAGATAATGTGCTGACCGGAGAAAGTGAGACTTCTATTCAATAAATGGTGATTAAGATTGAACATCCTAAAATGCTTCCTCTACCACGGCATCTTTTCCATTGGAGATAGAGAGGAGGGGGAGAAGGGGAGAGGAGAGCGTCCGAGAATTAAGAGGCACTAATTCAGAAGGCAGATGGGCAATAGTGAACTGCACTATGATTTCTTCAAGAACCTCCCCGCCACCACTATCACATAACTAAGTCATTAACTCATGCCAACCATGCTTTTAGTAAATTGCTAACATTTCGTACCGACGTCAAACAGTGATAGCATGTGATGAGGCAAATCACGCCAAATCATGCCAGTAAAATAATAGACAAAACTGTCTACTTTTTTTTAGAAAACTTTCTTCTTTTGCAATCGCTTTTATTTACTACAAAAACAATCCATGACAGTGCATGGTGAAAGAAAGATCAACAGTGAAAATGATGACACTGAGAATGTAGAGAAATTCAAGTTTCTAGGATCATACCTCACACGTCACACATCACTCACACCACGGTCCTGAACAGGTCTCCGGCGCCCTGAACTGAACTAAATTTCCATTTTCTCTTTTTGTTATCTTTTTTCTATTTTGTCTACCTGCTTTCTTTATTTTTTCGCCTTGTCTCTTGATTCGCGCACGCGTCTGCCGTTGTATCGTTACACAATTTTAAAGGGAGAAAAGCCAACGATTCACTCGGGCAACTGCTGACTACATAGATTTTCCTCTTCCATAGAAAGAATGTGTATACTACTGAAACAAACGCAGTCAGTAGTAGACAGAAAGACTAGGGGCCTGTTTCATAAAACTTGGCAGTTATAGGAGCTCCTAAACTATGTTTAATAAAAAATAGCAGCAATCGATATCACAACACTGAACCGACCGTGCACACAGACGAGGTTCTGTGCAATGCAGCACAACAATGGGCGCCTGTGCGGAATATGAGATAACCATAGCTGGAGGCATTGTTGATCGGATGCGCACGGAGTAGAGTAGAGGAAATATTGCCCGCTAGTGGACCTATTTGTTCACTTGGCCACACATTTAGGAAGCGGTCGTGGTACTTAAACTTTAGCCGTGAATATATATGGTACAGCTAAATTTAGGAGCACCGAAATTATGTGAAACAATCCTTAACCTGTAATTTACGAGCTCCTAAATCATCGTCAAACATGACTTCACTGACTAATACTCTTATAATATTAGTTCTTTTTTGCAATTTCGCGTGGGGTTTACTGCTAAATTGAGCCGCTCTTAAAATTAACTGCTATTAAATTTCGGAGCTCGTGAATTTAGCAGCTCCTGGACACACTTGCTTCTACCTTGTTACTCCAGATACGTTAATGCGTAATTCACTTGCTTTCATAGATGCAGGCACGCTGTTGTGTCTTTCAAAGCTTTTGCTATTCTATGTAGTTCGGTAAGATTTGAAGATATGAAATTGCAGTTGAGTTAGAGTGAGGATAAAGCTTTTCAAGTATAGCAGTGGAAAGCCAGCGACGCCGCGTACAACAGTGAGTGATTCGGAACTCGCTTAACCCTATCCTATCCGGGCTAAAAGACGCACTCAGAGACCGGGGGCGGGGGCCAATCGGCCCGCGCCCTATATTACCCACCCC
>JAUYWV010100288.1:0-13581 GCA_032274565.1 Nematoplana nigrocapitula | reverse complement strand
AAGCGAGCGCTGTCTTTCCTCAGGAGGATCGGGGCGCTGACGCGCCCGCCAGACCGGGAATAAGAAAGAAAGAAAGAGAAAGTGAGAAAAACCGTAGGTCCCAGGGAACTAAGTACTCTGGCTGCCGGAGCAGGACACCCTATTTCTCCCTTTTTATATCGTTTCTCTTTTTTACTCGTTCTCTTCCGGGAGGTCGGCGCGCTGACGTGTGCGTCCCCTTGACCGGAAATTAGAATAATAACACCAACCAATTCCCAGACGTTTGCTTTAGCTAAAATTGATATCTTGGAAAAACGAAAATTATGGAAACACAACCGACAATACGTCAGTTTCACCAACGAATCAATGTGAACCAATCAACAATTTCGTAGTCGAAACAATTTTTTCATTAAAGTTCAGAAAATCTAAATTCTTCGGAAATTTGTTTACGAACTCGTAGTTAAAATAGCAAATTTAAATGAGAAATTAATATAAAGTTGTATAAATATTGGAATACAGTATAGCTCAATAATTCAGCGAATACAGAAATAGCAACAGTGCTATGTACCCGGAAGGAAACCGCAGCTTCGGACACGGCGTTGGCGATAAACTGCTCTGTGATTCGTCTCGAAGGATGCTCATTATACACGGAATTCATGAGGGCGATCTTGGCCGCGCTCCTACGCGCTTCGGCCTTGGTTGAGCATTCCTGAAGCAAAGACAGACACACTATATATAGATGGATTCAATGGTTAAAGCTTGGCTCTTCAAACATACTCTAACACAGAGTTCATTCTGTGTCTGAACAGTACTGAGCAATAACTGGCGGACCATTAGCAAACGGTCAATTAAGTATTCGATGGACCACGAGAACTACTCAGATCAAACTCAAATTAATCCTTGAGTAATTAGATAATGACAGTGCTACATGCTAATAAAAAATGAATTTAGACAATACACATACTATTTTCCTCATTAATTTTGTAGCATCATCAAACTAATTTATATTTTGTAAACTGGAAACACAGAAATAGACAGTTACAATAAAAGCATCACCTGGTCAAAATGATCTATTGACTTTCTTTCTCACCCTTCAAGCAATATTACGCAAGCGAGACTACTGCTCTGCTCTAGCGGACATCCCGGAGTCCCGTTGAACGTACGCCAAAAACACGCTGAACAGCAACTGATACTCAAATTGAGCGCTTTGTTATTTAGTCATAACAACACTTACACGCGTAGCTGCAGCAAGATACTGGTTTAGGTTATTCCCCTTACTGTTTCCCATTTCATAAAGGCGCGGCTTCTAATTCTGCGTCTTGTTGTTGTAGGCGACCCTTCCCCCAAAGCCACTGCATCAACGAGTGTACAAATTCAATAAGTCACTGACGCAATCGATAAATTCATTAACTATTTTGAAAAACAATTCGCTTGGTGTCTAGAATGACTGCAATTCTGTCGATTAAGTGCAATTTATATTGATTACCACCACAAACCCGGATATTCTTGATTATAAGGAAAAATAATAAAAAAAATTACAATTTTTATTAGCAAAAAATGTATAGCTATGGAGGCCCGAGTGCGCTTCTATATTTATGTAAGTATTTTTTATCAAGAACCACCATCGAAACTGTATCCTAATGATGTGAAAAATGGAGAGCTTTTCTGTGTGTTCGCGCTATTTATCTCTTCCTAGGAGCTAGACCATCAATTTGAGAGAGCTGAAATTTTCAGCACCCACCATTTTATGTCTGGGCCATGTTTTGATTAATTCTCATCCGTTATGGGTGCCACAGGCTCCGTTTTAATGGTAATTTTTCTAACCTTTTGCGACTATCAAAACTTTACGTCACTTTTATTACCTGTTCTTGATATGCGCTCTTAATGAAATTTCGCGGAGTTAAAGAACACCTCCGACTGCAGTGAAATCACCACTAACCAATCATATTCCATTCCTCATTATTGATTTATTGAATGAATGTTGCAACACATCATAGGCAATAGCTCCAGTTTTACATTACTGAATCGGACAAAGTTTGGCACATTAATCATGAAACATAGTATTCAGAAGACCAGACTAATCAATTTATCGATTAATTTGTTAAACTTATTTTTGCTCAACGAAGCATGAATTTACAAACATCATTGCATTCACATTCGGAGCTAGCACACGGGTTTTTATTTAACTCGGCTACTGAGCAGCTCGCTCTCTCAAAAACTGAACAACGTAAATTTGACCTGCCTGAAAAAAGTGGCAAAATATTACGCAGTCTCTCATTTAAAATATTACCTGATTTACCAGAAATCGGCTTAACCAATACAATGTTACGACGGACAGCTTTCTGCGGTACCTACCTGAAAACTTCCAAAACAGCTTCCACCTGGTAGAGTGACATAGCAGATATAGGGCGGATTGGCGGCAGACTGGGACTCGTAGGTGACCAGGGCCCTATCTGGGTAGGCGGTGTTGTCTGCTGCAACTAGTTTCGCCTGCCAGAATTCTTGCAGGGCTTCCACAACATTCACTGCAAGAGAGGGGAATTACACAGGGAAGACAAGAGATTACAAATGTATCTTGGGGTAACCCCGAAAAGCATCGCTTATCCCAAGAATACTCATCTAAACTTCTCATCTGCCGATCAAATTAAATAATAAGACACTACAATTAGCAAGTTGCTTTATAAGCAGCAAAAATAACGTTCCCAAACAGCAAAGGTCCCGATGTACATGGGTTGCATATCAAGAAATAAGAAGATTTCCTCGGGTGGATGGTGCGTGCGTTTGAGTCAAACTGTGCTTCTGTATCGCAATGTCAGTGAAATACGCGGATGACCCTCTAAATGGGATACGTTTTCAAACACATTCAGCGTTATTACACAACAGTGTTGGACTGGGAATTCTTATTGTATGGAAAATGAGCTGTCTCCCTCCTTTAGTATTCTGTTTTTAGTGACTTACTACCTAAACAGACTGTCTCACGTTTTAAAAGTGTATATATTGTGTTGTATGCTTGTAGAAGCGACTTGCAAAATACACTGTATTTGAATGACTTAGTCTTAAATTTGATTGCCCTATTTTAAACTTGATTGGGAAATAGAATTCCTCCACCTCCAACGCTAATAAATGTTCTCAAGGAAAGATCCGAAACAATCCTTATATTTACTTGGGAATTCGGTAGGCAATAAAAGTTTTGTGCTTCGATTAAATTAACAAAACTAATGAGAATCTCTATATAGTACACTATAACGCCGTCGGAATGCCGTAGAATGAGTTTTATAGCAAATCTTTAAAGATTTAAGCTAGCCGAAAAATGAAACAATGTAATCAAAACTTTTTCAGATTCTCTTTGCTGCTTTGATAGTCTCAATGGCGTGTTAATCTTCTTGTGCGAACATTTAGTGTACACTAACAGTCAACAACGAACAGTTCTTTTTTAGAAAAAGTTTTAAATCTCTTCTTTACGTTATACATTGATGTTTATCCCTGTAATCATCATCCAAGACAGAAATCTCTCCTGTAGGAGGAACCTCTCCCAGGATTCTTTCCACAAATGGCGGTACATGGCTAGACGTGACTGAATATGTCTCAAACAGCGGGAGAGATCATCCAGCCTCTAGATCTTTGTCATGCCTTGGTGTTCATCCAGTGATCCTTACTGTCCATCTATTGCCGCTTAGCCATGAGATATGTCCAGCAGCCCATTTCTGTTTATACTTTTTGATTATTTTTATGATGTCATTTATTCTGCGGTGTGCCAACGTATCCAACATGATGCGCTCCATCTTTCGTTGGGCTACCGCGAGAGCATTAGCAATGGTGGTGTTAAGTGCCCAAGTTTCGCTATCATAAGTCAACAGGGGAAAAATGTACTTGTTTGATTTTCATAGTTGACTTTCAGCTTTTCATATTGTTATTTACCTTCCCGAAAGCCAACCAACCGAAATAGATTCCTCTTTTGATCTCAACGCTCGGGCTCATAATTATACTATAGTTATGCTTAGAGCCCATTTCATTTCTAAACTAAACCAGCTGTATAGTGCAAATGTACTTTGAATGACTGGATTTTAGGCTGTTATTCAGCTGTGAGTAGGCGTTAAGTCGCGTGTGGCATTATCCAGAGAGAATAACAAGTTCTAACCACGAATTCTATGGTCTAAATCAATAACGCTTAACTGTGCAAATTATAAAACGACGCCGGAGGTTGACTATGAGTATAGTGGAGAGACATTTTTAATGCCCATTGTTATTTTGCGTTTCACTAGACGGTGAAAATCAAACAGTCAAGTAAAATTCGAATGGTTGCTAATAAAATCAGAAAGAATAGGGTTTTGAGAGAAACGCGAGACGACAAAGATCAGAACAGCATAACAACAATTATGACGCGTGCAGAGAATTTTCCCATGCATTTCTACATATATACAGTTGTTGAAGTCGTCAACTGCATAACTGGGTGTCACCGGCAACACAGCGATTCCGGTCACGCGTCGCTAGAAAGTGCGACAGAACAACTGTGGGCGTAATTGCGGAGAAACGCTGTCGGGCGGTTTTCACTTTCTCAATTAAAACTGATCCATCTCTCTATGGGTTCTTTCTACCACGAACCACTCACTCACCTCTGCCATAGCCGGACTGTGTGGCAAAACTATTTACAACAGCATCCACTGCTTCCTGCAGACTGGCACTACTTCTCCCGGATTCTGTCTCGGTGCTCCCAGTTGCCGCCGTTGCAAGTGCTGGACCGTCAAAAGAATACATCTGCGAAAAAACAATAATTATAAACCTTCATAATTAAATATATTATTTCACAGTTGGCCCAGTTGTTGTTTTGCTGGCATTGTGAGAGGAAGAATAATTTATGCCAGTCTTATAAAGTGCCACTGCATCCTAATACAATCTTCAGGAAAATTTAAGTATCACTTAGAAATATGCTAGAAAAACAAAAACTACTCTAATAATATAGTAAATTTTGGTAACATTCACATTATCTTCAAAATCAATCAATAACAACAAGACATTCTATTGACTTCGCTTTCACAACGATTGAGATACACTCATCAGTGGAAGCAGGCAACGCCTAAAACAGAAAATCGCTGTCTTATGGAGTTGACCAACCTCCCAATGAAGTCGACTCTCCCGCACTCTGCACCCAATCAGATTGAGATGCTGGAGCACCGCAGCGTGCCAAATCTGGAGGAGAACCAGGATAATCAGAGACTGCAGGTACTCTGGAAGATAACCTTCATCCACGTGATACAGAGGAGGAGTTCTGTAATGCCTGGTGACCCTATTGGAATGGCTGCTCCTGGCACAGACAGAGTCCCGGGTGCAGTTTAGAAAAGGCCAAGAGTCAGCGTCTGCCGCCACAGAAGACCAAGAATCGGCGTGCGCGCCACAGAAGACCAAGAATCGGCGTGAGCCGCCACAGAAGACCAAGATTCGGCGTATGCCGCCTGGTGATGAGTTTGCCAGAATAAAATCTTATATTCTGTACTTCAGCGACCCAAAAATATGTATGTCATGTTTAGAAATTGAAGCATAATTTAATAATGAAAACTCGCTTATAGAAACAGATTTTGTTTTTTTGTTCAACTGTGAGTAACATTTTTTGCAGTGGCACAATAAAAATGTTTTTATTCGGTTTAAACAATTTTACATCTTAGCCTATACAGTCCTTTTATAGTCTGAAATCAGCTTGCGCATTCAATTAAAAAGTATCTGTAAAATTACATATTATTTTAAAAACAAGATAAGCATTCCTTATAGAATGAAAGTTCAGGAAGTTTACTAGTTTTTTTAAAATACATTATCTAAATAGCAGATAAGTAGATTAGAAAGTATGCTATTGAAAAGATAAGCAAAATTAACTAAATAATGATAAGTGCTATATAATGCTATTATTAATGTTTACCTATCAATGAAGTAGATAGGGTTCACCTGGAAGACAACCTTTCACTACTATTACTTAATAAAAAGATTTTTAAAAAGTAATATATGCAATTATATTGTTTATAATTTTATTTCAACTAGAAGCCCATTGTAGCTTTGCTTAAAAGAAAATTACTGAGAAATTAATTTTTTTCTATGAGGCCTATGTCCGCCCCCAATGTTCAAAAGAATTCAAAGATACCCTATTCAGCCTGATTAATTCATTACGACAATACAGACAAAATTTCTAAACTTATTCACTGGATTCAAATCGCCGGAGACAATTGATTTTAACTAAATAGCCTTTACATTTTTTTAATTGACTGTGATTCGAGGAGAGGTTTTCACAATGCCATGGTAGCTACGATGGTCCACTCACTAGGAAACCTTGACTATGACTTGATCAGTGAAATTCTGCATCAAATAGTGCCTTAGTCGGTGTGATAGCGTTAAAAATGAAGAAAATGAAGAACAAACAAACCCACACACACAGTCAACACATTTTATAAGTAGATTATGAAAAAATGAATTTCATAAGTGAAATGAAATATATTATAAAATAAAAATGTAGAACTTTCAAGATTCAATATTTACTTTTGAATTATATAATTATAGATAAGCAAAATTTATTATAAACTTTGTAATAACTTTTGTAATTTTTAATAATATGAAATTAATTATAAAATATATTTTAATAGATCAAACCTGTTTAAGACACTAGAAACCCATTGCAGCTTCGCTTGCAAAAAAAATTACTGAGCAATTAATTTTTTGCTAAGAGGCCTATGTCCGCCCCCAATGTCCAAAAGACTTTAAAGATACCCTATTCAGCCTGATTAATTCATTAGAACAATACAGACTAAATTTCTAAACTTATTCACTGGATTAAAATCCCAGGAGAAAATTTATTTAACTAAATAGTCTTAAAAAATTATAAAATTGACTGTGATTCGAGGAGAGGTTACACACCACATGGTAGCTATGATGGACTGATCACTGGGAAACAGTGACTATGACTTGACCAGTGAAATTGTAAAAAAAATCAAAGTATTTGTAAAAAATACATATATAGATATTAATTATACTAGAAACTCATTGTAGCTTCCCTTGCCAAAAAACATTACTGAGCAATTATATTTTTGCTAAGGGGCCTATGTCCAAAAGAATTCAAAGATACCCTAAGATACATAATTCATTAGAACAATACAGACTAAATTTCTAAACTTAATATTAACTGCTTGATGTTTCCAAAAGTACACTCTTTTGCAGTTTAATTTAGATGGTAGAAGTAAGCTCAAAATTGTTTGAGAATAAGAATCATCATTTACAAGCTTTATTTAAATGATAAAAGTACATTGGGAAATCTTTTATCCTAAAAAGAATTATACCATAGCATTATTCTATTAAGAAAAGTGCCTTTAATTCATTTAAGCAAATTGCAATCGAAAATGTTTTAGCTTAGAAAATATTACCTAATAGCATTTGTTATTTAGTCAAGAAGAGTGTATTTGGTAGTTTTCTAGTATAAGAATAATATTTAGTTTCATTATGTATTCAAAATAAGTGATCTGGGAAATGTATATTCTTAGTTATTGATATATTTTCCCATTATTTTCTTAAAAGTGTATGGATAGTAATATATTAAAATATTTTAAGATAGAAAATGAATATACTATCAGGATATTATTATTAGAAATAGAAGATAAGAGAATTAGATATTGCTATTATTTTGTTTATTTGTTAAACAAAAGTTACTAATAACATGAAATATTAAAAAAATTGATAGAAATATACGATAGGTTCTATATATTTAATTATATTGAACTTAAGACTATATAATACTTATACTTTTTTATATTATTTTACACTAAGTCAGGGGTTTGGCAAACTTTATGACCTTATAGGCCAAAACAATATTATTTAAATTTTTACTGAAAATTTAAGAAAATTAATGTATTGATAGGTGCTGTCTGTTCTTGCATAGCCTGGAAATATTAGGCTAAAAGGATAAAGTGGAGAGAGTAAGAATATTATTCAGATGGGGATCTGACAGCTGTGCATGAAGATAATTCTTTGTGTATTTCATTTTGCTGAATAGCTGCATATAGTAGTATATACTTCTAAAGACCACATTGATGTAGCGCATGTCCTTAGCAAGGGAAGTAGTCAATAAATAAATATAGTGGGCCAGGAGCTGTTAGAAAGATTCCTATGCAAACTGATATCAAGCAGGTATGGTTCTGAAACTTTATAGTATGGCAGGGGCATATATAGGTTTTTTGGGGGATATACGGAAACTGCCCTTATTTTCTTCTACTATTCTTGTTGGGCGCATTTTACAAATTTTTGCTAATTACTAATATGCACTGCATAAATCACCAATTTGCAAATTGTTTTATTCTTCTTCAATTAAAATGTTTTGTGCTCAATCTCCTAAATAAATATCCTGCACTAATAGCAAATATTCTTTGCGTTAATAAAGTTTCTGGCTTGAATAATGCTGATAATATATTCAATTTGCTAATAATAAAGTAAACTTATTTTTATTGAAAAGTTATATATGCTTGTCCTAAAGACAAATGTCTTGCGCTAATAATAAATATCTTGTACTAATAATAAATGGCTCGTGCTAATAACAAATGGCTTGTACTAATTGCAAAGTGGTAATTTGGCAGCATATAGTAGTAATTAGTGTGAATTGGTAAAATGTACCCAACATTGTTATGCCTCTACAATGTGTTCCCATCTTTTAAAATTTAAGCTTTTTTATTTTATATATACTTAAATTTATAAAAGAGAGCCCATATTGACAAATATGCATATTTGCTTTGTTTTATATAGTAGTCAAAATTTACAAAAGTCTAACTGAGGTGTCATTTTCTTGAATTTGGAAAACCTTAACCAAAAATGCTATATACACCCCTGTAGGGGGGAAGCTTATTTCATGAAATAGGTGGTAATTTGAGCCTTGATTTCCCAAATATAATCTAGCATGTTTCCACAAGATAGTCAGTGGACTTCACAAAAAAGGTAAGTGAGATATTTGGCAGCCTTGATTGCCATAGACTATAGGCTGGCTATATATTTTTATGGGTAAAGATATAGGGTAAATAACATGCTAAATAAAATACACTGTTCTATTATTAAAGGGACTGATACTTGCTAATATGTCAAATATTGCTTTATAGTATTGTTATGATATAAATAATCTGGTAAGCCTCATATTCGATATTGCTCTATATAGTGTCCTTATATATGCAGGCGGCAGTATCTCAAATATATTTCCATATTTTTTATATGACATATATATAGGATTAATTTAGTAAAAAATAGACCTATTCTAGCAATCTAGGAGTATGGCAAATAATTAATAAAATCAATTTATATCATATCAAAATAAATCTTAGTATTAAAGTGATATTTTTGCTTAGCTCAATTATAGCAATGTACTAGAAGTAGATATAAGAATAATAGCTATCACTATTTATCATTTTATGTGTATATTTATTAACAATAACAGTAGGTTTTACTTATTTATTTAATTTTTTTATGTATATTAATAACATGATTAATAGCCAAATTCTAATGATAAATTACTATTGAAATTGGAAGACAAACTTATCAAAAAATTTATATTTTTAAAGATTAATAACTTTTGATTTATACAACCAATATTATTATTAATGGCAATGCCAATATTGATAAAATAAAAAGGAAAATTATTAGTAAAGTAAAATCTATCATTTATATAGTTTGTTTTACTGGAGTAAACTGAAAAAATGGACCTAAGTACTTAACATTATTATACTTAATTACTATTACTATTAGGGGCCGTGGAAAATAGGGGGTTCCATCCAAGGTAGCCTTGGCCCCCCTTCCCCAGAAATATTTTTGGGGGGCACAAAAATAACATATTTCTGTTAGGTCTTTATTTGAGGATGTAGTGTGCTTAGACTGTATGGTGCAAGGGTGCAAATATTTTATAAACTTCAGCCCCTCTCAGTCTTATAAAAATATTGCTCCGCGGCCCCTGATAATTGACAACTGTTGTAACAAGAACCACTTCGTTATATGAATTATAGATAAATCTAGAATAAGTGACATTTACAGATTTAATTTGATTGATTTATGAACATCTGTTTCTATAATACAAATATTTTCGGGAAGATTAATCGTCTTTGCGGCTTGCCTGAATGTTACAATGTATCAGGTCTAATTATAATTACATACTAAATGACATAACAGGAAAAGTGGTATCAATTTTTCATAAACATACATACCTTCCATTAAAATTAAACTTCTGGTATTCTTTTAAATTCAGTCTTCAGTATGGTTTTTCGCAGTGGTGAAAAGTCATTAACGATGATTAAAGTTTGACCTTGAATATAACTTAAAATTAACGCAAAACAAAAATAATTCAGTTAATTATTCGTAATTGACTTATTAGATAATATATAAGTTAAATAAACACCATTAAATAGATACAACGAAATAGTCTTTTATACTAAACTAGCAGTGGGCACCCGCGTTGCTGGGTCCATACCTAACCGTAACCCTGCCCTAGTCCTGACCCCATTTTCGGAGGTGCACTGCAACTTTTGTTTTCTGTTGAAGTTTTCCTTCTGCCCTAAACGGTCATTTCACACCGTTTTTAGCCTCCTTGATATCGACCATGACGTTGGAGGTTGACCTCGTCCCCCCTATATTACCCGCATGGTTAAGGGGGTCACCGACGATGCAACGTTTTGGGTCGTTGGCACCAACGGTCCCGCCGCCCGAGAGGAAATGAAAGCTTCTTTTCTGATAATACCCCTGCCCTATACGGGTGGAAAAAAATCATGCTACTGTGTTGTCTTGTTGCTGAGTCCTCCGCAGTCTTACTGGCCGATCTTCGCCCTGTATAGGCTTTCAGGAACAAACTGTGTCCTGTGTGGATACGATGTAATTCCGCCCTTTCCCGCGTGGATAACTTGCGTTCTATTTCTTTGTTTCTTGGCCAGGTGTCGGGATGGCACTCTTTGACTTCATACTACTTGCTACCATCGTTTAACATAACAACAAACAATGAAACTTAACAAAAAAACATAACCTATATACATACTACAGCTTCCAGATTCCATTTCGACATTCTGTTGTATACTGATATAGCATTCAAACTCAGTTCTGTAGTATCGATTATTAATAAACGTATTTTTAAAATTTTTGACTGTAACTACAACTATAGGCTATAGATCACTGATGATTTATCATTGCATCAGTCGGCAGAAGTCAAATGCCTACGCTTTTCCTATAGGCCAACGCTGGGAACCCGTCCCAAGCCCAAACCAAGTCAGCAATCAAAGCGAAACCTGTCCTATGTTACCCGCAGGGTTGACGGGGTCACTCATGCAAAATTTCGGGTCCGTGGGACCAACGGTCTGGGCGGCAATCTCAAACAGACAGACAGACAGACAGATTGACTTTATATATATAAGATTACACTATCAGTTATGATAGTCTCCCATTGGTTATGTTATTAGAATTTGGATGGATGACTGCCAAGCCGGTTTCACCAAGAAAGTCATATTCCAGAATGGTGTACCTATCTGAAACGGTGAAGGTCGTCAACATCAACAACAATCGGAGTTTTGACTGCCGATGTTGGTGCACATACACACGACTGGTAATAGCGCCAGTTCGTTGGTCAACTTATTGACGACGGCAAGGTCATATATATTGCCGAGTAGAAGATCATCATTTAACTGTGGCATCTTCCCTCCCGGCACTCATTGACTCTATGTCTTCGCCACCACACCCTCGACGAAGACATGCCTTTGTCGTCGCCAAACGTACTGTAATTAATCTTTATGTCGCGTTTACATTCGACGTGTAGAAACAAGAAAATGTAGTACACTAACATTTTTCTGTAGCTACACGACTTGAAATATACTATTCAAATGTGATGCACTCTTGTAATCTCAGTTTTCAGTATCTATACGTGTGCTTTCTGTTCACATCCCTTCTGTATATACAGTGCATTTCTACATTTCCCATTCGCATGGTTTCTTTGAGTCTTCGCCGCGCTGTTCCTGCGTTAAAATGCATAAAAATCTATGATAAAATATAGCTAAATTTCTGAAGGATTTTGGCAACGTTGGAATTTTCCGAATTGCATAGGTTGGCAGAGTATATTTACGAAGACGGAAAATAGAAAGAAGATCGAAGAGAAAACGATCGAGCTTCCATAAATTTAGTTATCATACATGTTTCGCTGCACTTTTACAGCATCATCGTTGAAACTAAAACAGGAACTGCAACAAGATAATGATGATGTCACAGGAAAACACAAATATTTTAACATAGCACTATAATGTTGAGGTTCTTTAACAAAATCATTTAACGTAACTAGAAAATATTTTTCCCTTCGTTCTTCTTTTTATCTTACACGTCTTCGTAAATGCATACTAGGTTGTATTGTCTGAAGAAACATTGCCAAAATCCCTTTCCGTAGAGCCAATCCATTCAGAAACCAACTGAGAGATTCTGAATTGTCAAAAAAATAATTTGAAGCAGAATAATTCACTATGACTAGGTTTTTTAGATGTGTTATCTACAATGAACAAAAATTGCGTCAGAACAACTCTTATTCTTGCTAAATGTCTGTATAGATTATTTATCACTAGACATTGCGCTGCAACACTCATACGCCTTCGCTCTTATGAGAACAAAACCTCAGTCCTACCCACTCAAAAAAATTGTGCTATTCGACAGAAAATCTATTTTTTTCCAAAGCATAGCATCAAATCTAGCATATAAAAAGTTTTATGTACTCTAAATAAATTGATCCGCTACCCATTCTCGATACTGTAACTGCTTTGCAGTAAATTGGTTCCATTTCGTTGTGGCTTTTGTAAACGGGCCTTTACATTCCAGCAAAGTAGATCTGGTCCATAGAGTAATGATACCTATCATCTGGTCCTCCTATCATGCGAGTTTGCTGCTCCTCTGCGACTGCACGCTCCCGTCAGGTCCTGTATAGCCTATCCAAACTTTCTTTCAACTTATTCTTGCCGCGAAGCGCTTAGGTCCTATCCCTCCACCAGACACCCTCGTCTGGAGACTTCGGTCTTATCGAGAAAAAGCTATAAACCTTCCTAGTTTAAAGATATTAATTTGTTGCGTATCACAATATTCGAATTTAAATGTCAATATTCAAACTTAAATATTGATGCATTTTTATCCTTTATTAACTCGTATCCTACTTTGAACTTTACGGTTGAGCATGAGGTAAACAATGCTATTCCGTTTTTAGATGTTCTTATTTCCAAATCACTTTCCGGTCTCCTTTAAAAATGTTTTAAGAAAAAATAATCATTCGAATTCTTATCTCCATTTCCTTTCTTTTTATGCTCTTAGACTTAAAATTAGTGTCTCTCAGGGTCTTTTCCTCAGATCCTTTCGGATTTGCAGTTCTCAGGATTCTATTGATGATGAAATTAGTTTTGTTAGATCGTCTCTTGAAAATCTTGCTCAGCCTGACGATATTTTAAAATCAAGCTCTTTTCCGTGCCCGCAGATCCTTTTTTCATCTTCTTCTTCTTCCCACCCTGTTCCCGCGCGTCGCGGATAAAGGTGGGCTACCCAACCGGAGGGTCGGTTCGCCCGATCTGCCTTAGGAATTCGTAGAGACGACCTAGT
>JAUYWV010100277.1:0-13583 GCA_032274565.1 Nematoplana nigrocapitula | reverse complement strand
ATATGTTTATAGATAATATAGTTTAACCGATAGAGTGGAAGCGATCATTCAACCTGCCTACTGAATACATTTCACAGTGATTTGTTTTGGATATTTTTGGTTAAAACCGGACCTACCGGGTCATTGGCGCCGGCCCTGTTTCTGCGTGTTTTTACGAGTTAGCAACTTGCATGCAAGCACTCGCCGGAGCGCGCAAGATTTGTGAACATAGCATAATATACTTTTTGTGAATTTACAATTACAGTAATACGTTGAGAAATACACAATTAATACATTCTGAATTATAGCTGATAAAAATATATATGACATATTTTGAATAATACATAATTGTTTATTTTAAAATTACAATTAAAAATGTGTAGTTTATCTGTAAGTGTGTCTGCAACTATCCAGAGTCAGCTCTCTTCCGTGCGTAACTGTAATTGTCCTTCGACTCTATTTCAACTCTAAATCTCCGACCAAACCGTTTGCCTAATTCTAGTTTACCAGGAAAGCTATAAATTTACTAACAGTACTACTGCTAAACTGTAGTTCACCGACCTCAACCTGACAAAAACGTTTCAACAATTTCCGAACACTAAGATACCTTCGGCAGCGGTCTTCGAGTCTTTGGACCAGACAGAGAAAAATATAAAAATATCGTCACGAGACTACGTAACTCGATCTAGGTCACCGGCCAAATATTAAATAAGATTGTATAAAATATACTTAACAAACTATTCGGACTACTGCCTAACTCAAGGTCACCTCAGCTTTCTTAACTCTAGACTATCTTGGAATGCTTAACTCCAGACCGCCTACCACAATTACATAATGATAACTTAATAGGTTACTAATACTGCTGCTTCGCTTTAGCCATTTCAGTTTGCCTAACTTCAGGCCTCCCCTCGTACTCAGCAAAGATTTCCTAAGCAAGCTCTTACTACTAGTTTTGTCATAGCTAGTTTATGGTGAGAATCCGTTATCTACATTATAACATTATGTCAAACTATTGGTCGGTTTTATTGTTTGGAGTTTTCTGTGCAAAAACGTGCACATTAAAAGCTAGATTTCTCGAAGTGAATTATTTCCACCAGTAGTATAGAATTCTCCAATGTCTGCTAATCGCGCGTGTGCTCCAGTTACCTCTGGGTAAACATACACAATTTCATATTGATTAATAATTAAATACTTTTAGAATGCAAATAATTGGTAATTCCTGACTGTTTACTTCTAAATGGTGTAACACAAATATTTAATTCATCGAAAAACTATAGACTGTCGAATAACAAAAAATTTAGTGATACGGGGAAACTATATCTATAACTGATAGTTGTAGGAATATATGATAATGAACACACAGAAGGAAGACAAGAATTCTAATACACGTATAGTGATGAAAAACACTAGCAAGCAAAAATGCCGAAGAGAAGAGAGGAATAATTTATACTCAA
Source organism: Nematoplana nigrocapitula (assembly GCA_032274565.1). Classification (NCBI taxonomy): domain Eukaryota; kingdom Metazoa; phylum Platyhelminthes; order Proseriata; family Nematoplanidae; genus Nematoplana; species Nematoplana nigrocapitula. The sequence goes on along the minus strand of JAUYWV010100277.1, from coordinate 12,150 downwards.
TCTTTTTATCTGCTGTATATTTTCTGTGACATCTAGACATATTAATCCAAAAATCAGTTCAAAAATAATTTCATTCTTTAGATTCCAACTATAGAAGTGAAATAGGCATATATCAATCCCGTGGGAAAACTAACTGGATTAAAATGACTATAAAATATGGCTTTCGTGACATGATGTCTTCAGACATGATAATAATAAATAGTCAAAAAAGTATATTTAAAATTTTATTAAACTATTGCGTATTTGTATAGCACAAAAATGCCAATTGCGCACTGACATGACGAATCTTATATTAATAGGTGGTATTATTTACAAATCAATGTAAATACACTATATGATTTATCAATTTAGAGATAGAAGATAATATTGTTCTAGCCTCACACGCAAAATGAATTATTGTTCACATTGTCATATTTAAATTTTACGTATATCGCTTTATTATTAGGTTTTAGACTTTTTGTAAGAATTGAAAGTTTCTGTGTTTTAGTCTCAAAAGACACATGAAAATCAAATTGTTCAAATATTTATTTACAGTAATACCAAGTACCCTATTTGCGAATCACAAAAACACATTTGAACGAAGAACTAAAATAAATTAAAGTAAAATCAAAGTGTAAAAAATGATTGCAAATTAAGAATTAAAACTTGAACGACGGCTGCGCTCATAATTATGAGAGATAAAAAGTGACACTGGAGAGACACAAAAATAAATAAAGATTAAAACTCGCACAGAGAAATCAATAAAGAGTAAAATTCTCAAATATACGGAGGTGAACACAATTATTGATAAAACCCGACAGACAACGATCAAGGTGGTAAAAACCTTCACTCACGTTTTAAACCTTATTAGAGCCGTCTCAGAGCCAAATCAGGACATTTATAAAACAAAGAAGATCGAAGAAGTAAAGTCAGTACAGTGTCCGAAACTAAGAACATGAGAAGCTAAAGCATAATTGGTATGAAAAATGGAAATAACCCGTTTATGCTCTTTAATACGGCAACATTTGTTTCATGCAGTTTGTCAATCATCCATGCATCCATATAATAGCGCATTCCAGTGACGGCACATTGACAGTATGTAAACCACTTTGCTAGTAAACGAGCTGCGCAAAGAAATGATGATGTACATATCTACACAGTACAATGTAGAGCATTGTCTCTTATTAGAAAAGCGAATTGTCATGATAATGCTTCGAGATCGATTTTGCGTAACAACTAACTTGGCCTAATTTATACATTTTATCTGAGTGCCTGGTACAACAATATCCTAATTCATTTTATCATTGTACACACACACATGGCAGTCCCACCACTACTGGTCATAAGTAGGAAGAGAGCATCAACGGCCTCCAGCATGATTTTTCTATCATGACATAAATACTATGAAAACGAAGATTTATTTGTATAGCATTTTCCGACCTATAAAATCCTTGTCAATTTTCATTGTTAGAAAATTCGAATAGAAACACAAATATCTTGTCAATTTAATCTCGTTGATCAAATGTGCACTTTATAAGTTATAAAGAAATTGCCAAAAAAATTTATCTACTGTACATTACACACATATGTAACTCCATAGTATGGCAGGTCTATCACTCGCTGACAGCGGCCGATCAAAATATCACAGATGTGTGTTTGTGAATAGATCTTATATCATTAATGAGTTCACCCCTATTTTATTCCTTCCTCTATATCAGTGGTTCTCAAGCCCAATTTGGTCGCGGGCCAAACTTCGCTCATAAATTCGCCAGAATGGTCCTCGCCGCCCACCTCGAACATCGTTACCCGAATCCAAGCCGTTCTCGACGCTGCGCATATTTATGACTAATGACTAATGAAACGTATATTTATTTCCATTCACATCAGAACACAGAATTAGACTTCACTTTGAGTCCTGAGTCACAAGTTTCTCAATGCGTGGCTCAGTCGCGAACAAATCTACGTGGAGCGTGTGTTGAACATTGAGCCGATTTATATGAGGGCTTTTCATCACTGTGAGTTGAGAAAATCCGGCTTCGCACATGTAGGAAGTCGGAAAGGGCAGAAACAAAGACTTTGCCTCATGCCACAGAATAGGCTTTTCCTTCCCACTCAGTCAGCGACGTGGTCTAAAACACATGCTTGAAGCCGGTCTCATTTCGAGATCGATGAAGATCTCGCTAAACTAGGGTTTCTCATTATCCTGGTCAATGGTACATGTAAACGGATTCTTCTTCCATTCAAATCCGTTCTTATTCTCGGGAATATACTCCTCGAACTGAGCATATTTGAAATCAGCATGGAATTTTGAGCAAACCTTTCTAAACTTTACATGCCTTTCGTACTGGGTTTTAATTTACTATATACATAGTTTTTCTTCTTTAGTCTTGATGATCATTATCCAGATCGATCTCTAAATTATATTGCTACCAGGAAAGTGAAACATTTTTTCTCCTCTGCTTTCAATGTCTTGGCGGTTTGAGAACCATTGTTCTATATGATCCACTTTCAATCAGCATTCGTTCTGTATATATTAAAAATAACAGTGGAGAGGTACCCATCCTTGTTGTACTCCTTGTCCAATCACAACTGTTCAGATTCTTCATTTTCAATCCATATTTCATATATAGATCTTAGATAAGTCTTCTATCCCTCCAGTCTATCCGATAAGGTTGAGTTTATCCATTAGTATTCTCCAGTTGACTCGGTCGAACGCTTTCTCAAAGTCTATGTAACATATGTATAGATAATTGTCAAATTCGAGGCTTCTCTCTGTAAATGTGCCTTAGTGTTCTAATTACTTCCCTCGTACCACAACCCTTATTAAAGCCAATGAAGCCAAAATGAATTTTTCCTATGTAGTATCTTGATTTGTGTTATATTCTTCTGGTCAGGATTCGTAATATTAATTTCGATGTGTGGGATATTAGACTGATGGTACGATGATCACTACATTCTTTTGCGTTAGGTTTCTTCTTTAATGGTATTATTGTTATTTTGTAAAAGTCGTTTGACCATTTCCCTTTCATATACATATCGCTACAAAGTTGTGTAAGTTTTTGAATTGTTGCGCCTAAAGTTGTGTTTCATTCTGCTTTGTTAATCTTCATATGCTTTATTTCTTCTTCAACTTCAGTTTGAATAATTACAGGTCCTCTAGCATTGTCGTCTATTTCCTCTTCGCTTTCTAATTCTAATTGTTCCGTTGTACTGTAGGGTTCTGTTGGATAATGTAGAGATCTTTAATGTAACACTTCCATCGTTTCCGTATATTTCCGCAATCCTTAAGTAGGTTTCTATCCTTCTCGTTGATTATATCACTTTTTCTTGGTTGCTTCGCTTTGTCGTAGCTTCTCTAATTTTGCAATACATCATGTCAGTTTGAACTTTCTTTTCTAAATCTTCAAATGGTCTCACATATATCTCTCCATCACTTGTCATGTGCTTTCTCTGTTTCTCTTTTGAGTTCACTGTCCAATAATTTGTATTTTCGTCTTCCTATTTCATTATTGATGGATTTTTATTTTTCCCTTTCTTGCATTTCATTCATCATTTTTGGAATTATCCACGGCTTCTTTGGAAAAATTGTTTCTATGTATTCTATGTTGATTTCCGCCGCCTTCTATAGTTCATTCCACTTTAGTCCATTTAGCATATTTATCATTTATTTTGGTTGGGTTTACTCTTTGTAGTTCTTGATCCACTTCTTCTGCAAACCTTATACGAATTTCTTCATTCTTAAATTTGTTTGCATTCCATTTTTTGCGTATTGTCTTCCTCTCAATTTTTTTAAATTTCAAAGTTCGTAGTCATCAATGCCATATTATGGTCTGTGTCAACATCTGCACAGGGGTAGCCTTCCGTCAAGTAATTGAAACGCACTTATTTTTTCTATAAAATGCTGAAAAGCGTCCGGAAATTCTTAACAGTTTCTGATGGAACACAAATTCTTTATATTTATGAACTTTTAAAAAATTAAAAATATTTTCAATCACTTTTGGGAAGCAATTAAAAAAGGGAGGGCAAGTGGCATACAATATAAAATATTCAAGAACAAGGATATATTGACATTTAAATACACATACTGAACTAAGAAACGAAAACCTGCTTAAGCAAATTCTTTTCAATTTCAATACCAATTTCGCGTCAAGCGCAGGACCGGCAATCTCGACAAATGTCTGCTTATGCATTGCTAACATCTCATTGACTCTCGTATAAGAAACGACACAGTCCTCGATAGGGACTTATCGTTTCCATGCAGCTGCCTTCTCGCGGCGGGGCTGTCCTGCTCCGGCAGGCAAAGTGTTGCGTTATCTGGGACTTCTTTTCTCTTTATTCTCTATTTTTTCTTTTCTGTCTCTCCTCTCTTTCTGTTGAATCTTACTTCTTCTCTCTCCTCAGTTTCTATTTCCTCTCTCCATTTTCATCGGGAGGTCGGGTCGCTGGCGCGGCCATTCGATCAGGAATACAACAACAACAACAACCACAACAACAGGGTCTTATCTCTTGAAATGCTCGTATAATGTCCAGTTTTTCGACGATGACCCTCGTATTAACTTGAGCAAACTGATATTCATGTTCACGATAATAAGAAACTTTCATATAGCGTATATATTGCTCATCATTGCATCTTGTTTATCTGAAATAAAAACATATGTAATACCACTACACGATGCTGATGATGTGTGCCCATGCCGATATTTTTTCATTTTTTTCTTCGCTGGACGTTGCACCATCACGTTTGCCAAGGGAACGATCCTTGAGCGCACCGAGGGATTTGATGACGCCGTCCAGGCAAAAACGCAGCGACTTCAAGTACAGAAAGCGGCTATCCAATCGGGCATCGGACTGTCCATTTAGCGTCAACTCAACGAACTTCTTCACGATGTTCCAGCGAGCTAAAGACCCGTCAAAAATAGCGTCCGCAACAAACAGGGCATTGATATTGATCTGAAGCAGCCGAGTTTGAACGCCTTGAAACTTTCTCTTCATGTTGAACCAATTGTCTTTTCATTAACCGCGAAAGTGTTGAATATCAGGGTCCAGCAAACCAATACAATTAAACAATAATGTTAGAAGCCCACTGCCTGTAGTGTCGTTGACGTTGAGACGTAGATATCCAGCAAACATTTAGCGAACTGTGGCTTCTTTACCAGACTCAGATAGTACAAATTGTAGGATCACTGTCATCTGTTCATTATGTGATACGAGTAGAACTAAATTGGTGTTTAAAGTATTCCTTGTCAAAAGTTCAATCAACAGCCAGCTCATTTTGCATATCATGGCTAAGATAATCATCCTTCGTCGTTTTGCCCGAAATAATGCCGCCATCTCCTGCTCGTCAATGATATGTTGCTACGGTACCCAAGGTTGGAGAGAAAACGGAGAGATATAATTTAGGGTCGGAGATGAAGGAGGAAGACCTTCAAGACGAGAAAACCGCCCTATTCCTGACGATGATAGGAGTCCTGAGTCACAGTCGACTGTATTTGGCAACGCCACTTCAAAGGGAGACAGCCAGGAATAAAAACAACAACAATAGATCCTTTGGCTATTCAAGGATATCAACAATGTATCCCTTGATAACCAAATAGGCAATATTAAATGATACTTTGGAGGTTCTCTTTGGCTGTCCTTAGCGCTGTTATGATAGCAGTCTGACATGTTACATTGCCATGTAGTATTTAAAGCATCTTTGAGATTGTGATTGAGTGGGTTCGTAAATACCTTCAGGGTCTAAACCTCACCTCACTTGATCATCTTCTCTTGGGGACAATTGTATAAACTCCAGTGCCTCGACGCACGCGGTGTCCTGGTGACCACCCTGGTTAGGGACATATTGGTTAGGCTTGGGTATATGTATGGTGTTCTGTGAAAGTTTGGCCTTTTGGTCAAATTGCGACAATCCTACTAATGGTTTAGCTTGGGAGGGCGGGTATCTACCTCTGTTGCATGTGAATCACACAGCCTCATTTAGGTGATATAAAATGGTTTAGAATTCCTTCTGGGACATTTTACATATCCAAGTCAGATCTATCTGCCAGCACTGCCTCTCAGAGGAATCCATGTCGGTGGACTCGTATCTGAGGGAGCTCTGGCTCCCCTGACGAGACCCGCGGAACAACAACAACATGATTTCTGCCGGAAACAATTCGAGGGTCTGTCGCATTGGAGATGGTTTAAGGGAAAGAAGGCCATATGACTAACAATAACAACATCATCATCATCAATAAGGACCTAGCAACCATCAACGGAAAATGCATGAGAAGGACGTTCACATGGGTACCAAGCCATTGCGGGTTTGTGGGGAATGAGGAAGCAGACAAGACAAAGAAGCCGGAGAAGCTGCCAAGTTGAATCAAACGGGCGTAGGATGGCTGCTGGAAGTTGCTAAATTAAAATGTCAGAAGATCAACAGGATGACCAACACCGCGCACTAAAGATGCAAGAATTTGTACCTCAAAGGCGACCCCAACGACAAGAAAGAATGCAAGTTTGAAAAAAGAGAGTTACGCCTTAGAAGATTCTGAACAGGTCACTCTCTTGAGCTACGTGCCTACACCAAGCGTATCGGTCTCAGCCAAATTGATACATGTCGAGCATGCAATCTCGAGGCTGAGACAGTGGAACACCTCACGTTTGAGTGCCCGGCAATCAGCAACCTCCGCGAAAAATGGAATGCAAAAAAAGATCCCAGCAGCCTGGTGGCATATCCAGAACAGGCATCCGGTTTCTGGGAGGAGTACAAGAAGCGATATCCCGAAGTAGTGTAGTCCCCTTCCCCGATTGCACGACGACAAAGACACCAACATCTGAGTACATGTCTTCTTCTTCTTTGCAGTAGAACTGGCTGAGGTCGCTCAAGCGTGTCCGATCTCCCAAAGAAATTTCAGGACTTCCATGGGTTTATCATTGAGCAATAATATGCGGCTTTGTAGTTCCTTTAGACCTGGGTCACGTTGTGCCATCAGCTCAAACAGACCAAGGAAGTTTCCATTTATTTGGGATCCCAGGTTATCGTCACTGCCGCGAAATGCCAGCTGTTGTTCTGCCAGGAACAAGAGGGGGAACCGGAGACGCTCCCACTATTTTTAACAGCTGCCCTTTTTGACAAAAGTGCCCGTTTCATCTACTGTTTTCCATTTCCATTTCTGTGTGCCTTTTCTTGTACTCCCTTTTCTATATTTTTGCACTACTTTTCTACCTTTAATAGAAAATGATAAAAGTGTTTTTCCTTGTTTAGTATTTTAGGGGGGGGGGGGCATTTTACATGTGTTGCCGCATATCCTGAGAGATGGGGAGGGTATATTGCCCCCCTTGCACCACCTATTCCGCCGCCACTTCTTTTGACATGTGGTTATTTTCGATTGCCTGAGATGAGGCAGTAAACTTCTACTTGTGCACATTCCTCATTCGCCCGCCAACAGCCAATCAGTGCAAAGGTATTCTCTGCTAAATCACGACACCCAGCTAAGACGGGGTGACGTGTTGCTGTTGACTAGCGTGCCTGCAAAAAATATGAAAACGTGCTTTTAGCCCAGAAATCTGCACTTTAAATTGTCACAAGTAGAATAGTCACCTCGAGAGAAAGAAGCCTTGTGAGTGAGTGTACAAGCGAGAGATATTGAACACTCAAGAAAATCAGAGAAAAGAAATCAGAAGACAAAAAATATGCGACCGAAATCTCCTGCGGCGTCTTTTTGCAATTTCTCTGCAACTATTCCTATCTATGTAATGCTCGTCCTCAGTTCCCTCGTTTACATCGGTTGCTGTGAAGACATGGATGACGACATTACTCGGAGAATATGCAGGTTGGTGAAACCATTTCTATTATTAAACATTAAAAAATATTATTGTTGTTTTTCACAGCTCGTATAGATTTGATTCACTTTTAATACTATCAAGTAAATGTGTAATTGTAATTATTTTCAAAAATATTTCAACGAATTTCAAACTGATTGTTGTGCGTTACATTTTAACATTGCAATTGACTAGTATTTCTAACAGTGATCTATATCACTGAAAATAATGTATTTATAATATATTTTAATTACATGCTTGATATGATGATAAAGATGATGATAGTTAATTGACAACAGAATTCCATGTATACCGTACCAAATGTTTAAAAATTACGGGAAACCATATTATCGTTTACACCGACGATTTGTCGCATATATAACTGTACTCATCCTATGAATAAATGCAACCTAGTGTAAAGAATGGTAGGAAATATTCGAATATATTAATTTATAGGCTTTAGCATCTTCTATACACTGATTTTTCAAAACCATAATATCATTATTTCGTATTATTGTAGCACAAACAATTATCCCAGATTTTATTTCTGACAAATTTAACCCTTTCATTTAATCCTTATAGGATTTATGCATCCACACATCTTTCTCCATTTGTGAGTAACACTTTAACCAAACACTGATGATAATTTTAGACAGTTGACAAATATATGTATATACTTGTAGTTTAAATCGATTGATAGCACGAAAATTGAGTTTTTATTTATTGTGAATAAATGTAAAATCCACTATTCATGGATGTAATCTGTATGATATAACTTTGAGGACAATCGATAAGGATGTATAGGAGTACTGGAAAAGGGGGGGGGTGTAAGTATATAAGGATGAAGTACAGTTGTCAAGAGAGGTGATGAAGAGGATTCAAGAAGTTGGAAATCGGAAAATAATTATAGGATCTTATTGAAAGAAGATAACCGCTAGATAAAATGAGACTGCATATAGAGTCTCTATGGCCTAAGGCATAGCATAAGGGCTTAAATCCGAACGAATAATAATAATTTGCAAAATCTATAAAATTAATTTTGCAAAACAGCAAGAATTATTGATTTATTAGTATAATATGATAACCAACAATTGTTTTTTTTTATCAAATATGACCCCGGGCTTCTACAGAATATCTAACCCACTATAGTAGTATAAGATTATGACGCCTTTTAACAAATTTGGATTTTAGATCACTGCTCATCACTATACTCATAATATCTTTCGTACGCTATTCACTCAAGCAAGTTGTTATTCATTAGTAAGTGTCACCCATGTACTTTTTCTTCGGTTTACCTTTCTAATATTTAGTTAAGAATGTATGAACTAAAATGCAAATATAGGCTATACCCAAAAAATGTCCGTTTACAAAAATGTATATTTTACATTATAGAGTAAGCGTGCTAAACTCTGTGGTGTTGTTAGTCTATGTCAGTCTGTGATATTTTTTAGTCATAGATATTTGTTGTAATATTTCAAATGGTAATTTATTTACTTACCGTACATTACATACATGGAAGTTACGAAAGATGGACTATTATACTTTCTTATAGAAACTGCACGGCATAACAACATATATGCATTATATGAATTATTTGATTTTGTTAACACTTCTTGGCTCGGAAAATGTCCTACTGTAAGACACATACGAAGACTGTGTCAATAATTTAAAGAGGAAGACCGCGACACATTTATTCGGCAACCTGGTAGTGGAAGAAAGAAAATTGAGACTAGAAAAGAGAATATTGTTGCTGCCAGAAGCTTAATTGAAGAAGAGATGAGTACTAGGCTAGATATATCTCAGTATGATCCAACGAATTCTAGAAGATTTGGAAACGATTTTGTAAGTAACAAAGTGGGTACCAATTACTCCTACTGAACTGAATAAAGAAGTAAGGGTTGACCGTTGTCAGGTTCTGATTCACTCACTTACTCTCTCTCTTTCAACAAGGTTATCGAGGAAAAATTTAGTCACGGTAGATGAGAAATCTTTTATTGATTCAAATGCATGACTCTGCGTTTTCCGATTTTATCGAATATTATACTAAATTTCCATTCATAATTTATACACGCTTAAAAATAAACCAGTGGCCCGCTGCAGCTACGCGTGAAAGTGTTGTTATGAATAAAGCATAACGCGCTTGAGTTGAGTATCAGTTGCTGTGGAGCGTGTGTTCGGCGTACTTCCGCTAGCGCAGCGCCATAGTCTTGCTTGTGTTCAACGCGAGATAGTTTGCGCCAGAGTGGGAGAGTGTGATTCGACAGAGAAAATCAATAGCATGTGTGTGATAGTGAGTGATTGAACCAAGTTGCACTGGCTCTCTCTCTCTGTCATCAAACTGACCAATCAGACGACGCGTTCTAACGGTACGCGACCGACCGACCTGACGACCCAGGAATCACGTAGCTCGCTTAATAATATAGATAATATCTTTGCCGTTTTTATCAAGTAAAATGTCTTTTTGATTCGTGATTTAGCAAAGTCTAAACTCTGATTATTTGTTAATGGCAATGCTTAGTTTGCTATCTTTATTAATTATTTGTTTAATTTTCGAGTTTTCTTGCATGCAGTCAGTCTCTTCAAGTCTCCTTATATTTCTCTTCTTGATTAATTGTAAAAGCATTGATCAGAAAGTTGCAGTACAATGTCATCAAAAGTCAAAAGTTCAGGTTAACGAACTGACCTGTCGTCACAGAGAAAATAATCCAGAAATATGTAAGAGAACCATAAATTCGTACTTGTTATAGAAATTATGACAGAAATACATTTCTCTGACAGCGTTTGACGTCATATACAATAAGTAAATGTCAACTAAAATTTAACCAATTTTTTATTTAAATGAGCTGTTTTGTGGCATTTTGAAAGCTTTTTTAATTAATATTTGCTATATATATATATTTAATTTTTGAGCACTTAATAATTGAACGCAGCAGAATGGGAATATGAAAATAAGGAATGACAGTCTATACAATGACCAAAGTTCAATTTAGATGTACCTCATTTTTTATCTAGACTTCAGAAAGATTACATAATAATATATAATACAACAATCATCAATTCCTCCCGTTAATATGTTTGTTAAAACTGATTTCGACAAAAATTAAATGTTTATGCTATTTCAAATTTTACTTTGACATGTTATTGTTTATAACTTCATTTAATAAAAATAATATATTTGTACAGTTACGACAAAATCTCCCACAATCGAACCACTTACAAATTCACGTTTTTGACCTTCCTAGAACATCATATATTAGAATCCGATTTCTCGTAAGACTGGTTCAGATACTTCTCTTTCTTATTATAAAAGTGAGAAACCTTACATTTTTAATTCTAATGGCTGTAAGGTTTACTTAGAAAATACTGAGCGTGGTTTTAACATCAGTTTGCTATTTATTCCGCGGAATCCAAGAACAATTTTTAAACTGTGATCCTTACACGCATTACTAATTTTATCATATCTCTTCAAACATTGATAAAAAATAAATAATATCTTTCTTTATCATAGAAAATGGTTTTAAAGTATTTGTATTTGTTGTACAACATCGCCGATTTCTGACTTTTATGCCAAGAGACACTACTGTTTTTAACGACTTTCTTTAATATTTTTTTCTGACTTCCATAAATTTCAAATATTGGTCATTTCTGATAAAGACTTCGATAATGATTACTAAAATACTCTTATACTTATTGAAAGCTCTCGTAATCCAAAAAATAATTTAATTGATTTTCCATCGATCGCTGACTCGTACTAAAGTAGCTGAAAACACTCGACTTCCGCAACAACAAAGTCGATTCAACACATATCTATATACTGTACTGTATATACAAAGAAGAATTGTCTGTCTGTCTGTGTATTTTTGTGTCCGGACATCAATTTTGAACGATTTGTCCCAGAGCAGAACTAATGGCAGATTTGGATTCAGCAGGTTCCTGCGGATGTTTTTATCTCGTTTTAAATACACTTTTAAATTTTTATTAACTATTTGATAATCGAAAGTAAACCTTTAAATTATTTAAAACCAGGTAAAAGTATGCGATATTTAAAAAAACATCCTATGGTTTTCTTTTACTACTAATAAATTTGAGAGTAATATATCTCGGAAGTTTTATAAGTAAAATTGGTTACTTTTCATGTGGTTACTTCTATTGTGGTTTATTTATGAATAGACAGGCTTTAAGCCAATTAGTCTATTTTAGGTTGATCCCTATTTGACCCAAAGAAAGTATATCTCAACATAATTCTCCTCCCTGCCTTTTCCTATACTGAATAATCAGAATAAAAATATTTAGAAAATTTGGTTGTTTCCTGATATTTTATTGCCCTATGTATCCCCGAGCAAAGCCGGGTACCTCAGCTAGTCTACAAAT
>JAUYWV010100266.1:0-13584 GCA_032274565.1 Nematoplana nigrocapitula | reverse complement strand
CGGCACAGCTATTTTTAAAATAGCTGTTCCGCGGAATCCGATTTCTATGGGTTAAACACATGTCTAGTAAACGGATTCCGTATTATTATTATTATTATTTATTTACCACCAGAGATGTAATCGCATAAATTAATTTTACATAAAATGAACACAAACTAGGTGGGTTTGTCGATCAGGGAATAAACAATAAACAGAGAAATAAACATATAAACCGAAATGAATGTAATAACTTTGAGCAACAAAAAAAGTCGAAATCTTCTATCTCAATAGAAACATAAACACTATTCCACAGGACATAATTGAACATTAAATGCATGAAATTCCAAAAATGCTGTTTCGAATTTTTAAACAAACAAAAAGATTGTACCGTAATAATGTGAACTATTTCAGACACATTTTGAAACTCTGTAAAGCTCTTGGAGTGAGCTATGTTGTGATCATTTTTGTATTGAAAAACGACGAGTAAAAGAAAATATTATTTATCCTTTCCAAATATACATACATTCAATATTATTATTTTTAATTCAATTTCTTATCATATAATATATATTCTAAGAAGTGTCATAACGCCATTGTGATTTGAAGATTTGTGAAACCAATAGCGTTTGATCCTCAATGTTGCTAGTTCCTCAAATAGATATTAAATGCTATTACAGGAAAAATCAAATTCATCATATTTTTTAAATCTTCTTATACTATTTCATTCTATGCCTGACGTGATATCCATTTCTAGACATAAACTAGATTCCTTTGTTTAACACTGATTCAACTCCAGATGAAAATGATAGGAGAGAAAAATTAATCTCATTTGCAATGGTGTCTGTGATATATGATACTTAGTAGGAGCAGGAAGTGCTGGAGACAGTGATAAATTGCTACCAATAATTTTATATCTACTGCAGATCCCAGGTAGTCTATATCGGGAAATAATCCTAGAGCCTATAGCGTCACTTGCACTGTATGCAGCAAAGATTTTTATTACAAATTAAAACAATTTGACAGACGCGGTATGAAAATGATTGTGAATATAAGAAGGATTGAATAGTGTTTTATTTATAATTTATAATTCAAATCTCTTTAGAATTATATGATTATACAGTATAATCATATTTTAATGAAAATATTTTACATTCAGGTATTAAATAAGCGAATTTATAGTATCCAATGCTAATTTTTAACGTTTAACTTTACAAATAGATCTATACTGTATATTTAAGCTTAAACAGAAAAAATAGTAACTCTAGATGCATTAAATAAAACGCCATCCATGGAGATACAGTTTTTTGAACATCCAAAAAAGTTACACATTTCAGACAACTATATACAGTTGTAAATATGTTTAGGAGATTACGAGAGAATTTTTTCTGTAGTAGAGATTATTTTCAGAAAATGATGTGGTAGAAGTGCGAATAATTCTAGAGTTATGTAGAGTAAAAATCTAGAAAATTAATCCTGAGAAAACAAAACAAAAAAAACAACGTTTTTTGGTCAGAAAGTCAATTGAAATTGATGTTTCGCCTTTATACAACAACGCGGATGCCTATCCTCAATTCCTATAATTCTGAAAGTCAGAGATTACTTTGAAAGCAATTGTGACTCATTAAATGTTTTATTGCAATTATTTTCATTCCAAATTTTCCCTAAATTATATATGTAAATAATGAGAACTGATGGGAAAACATCACGTAAACGTAAAGCTGTTGTAATTATACAAATGCTGCTTCAACAGTTTGGTCTATTTGCGCGCGCAGAAAATGTAGAGTTTGAAATCTTCACACCTGAAACACTTTTATTCAGAGTCAAAATGCAAAATAGTTACCATTATTGTTTCAATTCTAACTCGGTATATTTTTACTTATCAATCTTCTCTTCTGATTGGTTTGTAACTTTTGAAGTTATCACCAATTATGCAACTTGTATATTGACAATAGAATAATTTCAAATTTAATTTTAATATATTTTTACTTTCAATTGTTTTGCAATAATTTCGGAAACATATCACGATTAAATTATTCTATGATTACATCTAAAACATATTTCTTTTTAATTAGATTTGATTTTCGGGATTAAATTATATATAATTTTCAATATATACAAAGTATATATTAATATCATTTATGCCTGAACAACAAAACACAGAAAAGCACTCAGAGAGGTTCACAAAATAGAATTTATGAACAGCATTTATAAAGGCGAACGTTAACTAAAGTTTTTAGAAAATAAATGCACAAATAACTGAACTGTAATCAATCATTAGAAAAACGAAATTTTGTTAATTTTCTATTCTACGGGGAAATGCAAGTTAAGACTACAGATTCTCTTACCAGGAAAGAGGAAAAATTGCTTTTGGCAGAAAAGCCTGATTGATTGTGGATCGGTTTTATAAGATGTTTTGTTTTAACAAATATAATTAGAGAAGTTACGACTACTAACATTCTTCTCGGTAAAATATAAGGATAACAATATTTTACAAAACGCTGGTGGACCTCTTAGCCAATTTTAAAATATATTGTTCGGCCAAAAATTTTTAACATATCATAAAAATAGAATAAAATATGATTCCACGAGACTTTACTCTGCCCATTTCTATAATGCAACGTGGAAGTAAAATTTCACCAGCAGTGTGGTATAGATAAAACATGGAGCGGTAGTCACCTAATAAAGGACAGCCGATTAACTAATGTCCCTATGCTTCTTTGTATCCACAACTGCACTGCTTGCGGTATTTGACTGTTGTCACTTTTTAAACACTGCAACAGCGTTGCGTGAAAAGAGTTATATGATATTTATATTATTAAGCAAGCTCTGTAATTCCTGGGTCGGTCGGCCGCCTAACGTTAGAACGCGTCGTCTGATTGGTCAGTCTGCTGACAGAGAGAAAGAGAGAGCGCGAGCAGTCTGGCTGGCTTAAAGCTGCACAGTCGGCCAAGCCGAACTATTGATTGTCTCTTTCACTTTGGCGTAATCTATCTCGCGTTGATCACAAGAAAGACTACGGACTGCGCTATAGGCGTCTGGTTCGTCTTCCGCGCTAGCTGCGCTGGCTATTTTCTTCTTCTTGATTATATAAATATCAGCTAGATTTCTAACTCCAATTTATAAGTATTCCCAAACTATGTCGGTTACTCATAACAACACTTGCACGCGTAGCTGCAGAGGGCCATTGGTCATGATTAAAATGTCTCAGTAGAGTTTGCATCACAGTTTAGAAAGAGGTCAAGTGATAGGACTCATCGTCATCGTCATCATCATCATCATCATGAGCTCCTACGCCGTGTGGGTCGTAGGTGCAACCAGTTTTGTACATCCTGTCTCCAAGTTGTTCAGTCTCTCTGACTTTCTCTTTCAGTTGCCCCCACTGAACAATCACTCCATTTTTTCAAATCGTCAATCTATGGTTTCCTAGGCCTGTCTCTATTTCTTGTTCGCTCAACATTTCCTCTTTTTCATTTTCTCTTTTCATATGATGACCATAATATTTCATCTTCCGCTTTTCTACCATTTGGGCTAGAGTTTCTGGATATTCCTTGCCCCCTATTGCTTTCTTCACTTCATTCAGTACATATTCATTGGTCTTTTTCTCTTTCCGTGTGATTACTATCAGTCTTCGGTAGCACTTTCACAACGATAGAGTAAGGTGGTCCTGTAATAATTTCTCTAAGAAACGTCAGCTTGTTTTCATCTTCAACATCCTTCCTTGTCTTCCATACACTATTCAATTTCGCGAGTGCACTAGTTGCTTGATCAATTCTAACTCGTTTCTCATTCTCTGATTTAGCCTTCTTTGCTACTGTAATATCAAGGCATCTGAACCTTTCCACACAGTCTCATGGTTGTCCTTCAATACTAAAAACAACACCAACACTTTATCTCTCAGCTCCGGTAACTATCATTTTAGTTTATGTTTGCTTATTTCCAGAGTCAGTTTGTCTTGATATCTGTTGATTCTTGAAGCTCATCTCCATTTCTTCCCAGAAAATCAATATCGTCTGTAAATTCGAGATTTTCACATCACCGCAACTTACTCTTCCTTTGAAGTCTTCAAGTGAATCACTTATGATGACTTCGAGATACAGATTAAACAACATGGGAGATAAATGTACCCTTGTCTAACACTGACATCTGCTATTAATCAATCGCTGTACTCATTCGTATTGGTCATGAGCTTGGTTCTTGCTTTATCTTATCATAGAGGTTCTTTACTAGATCTGTCATTTGATTCCCAATATTCTGTTTTCTCATGGTATGCCACATAACTTCGATAAGACTGGTGGGAACAATACTGGAGCTCTTCTATTTCTAGCCAGCCAGTTGTTGGCTGTGTTTCGCGATCCTGTTCCCACTAGTGCGACTAGACTTGTCTAAATATGTACTCTTTACCGATGGTACACGAAATGGAGGTTGTTTAAGCAAGTTCTGCGGAAGCTTGAGCTGGGAAGAAGAAATGGAGATTCTTTATATGCCGTCAATTACCATCGGCTCGAATGAAAATAACAAGTGTTTCTTTAATGGAACGCTTATTTGGAAAAGTGACGGATTTGTCACCAACAATAAAAACACGTAGAAATTCCACTTCACTTTAATAGTGTCAGTTTACCATTATTATTATGTTATTTTCTTTATTGTGCAGTCTCCAGTTCACAGAAATGAAATGTCGAGTATTCAATTTTATATTTGTAAGTGGTAGTCTTTGATTGATTTTAAAATGCAACCGGAAATTGAAAATAAAGCTTTTAAAATATACGTTAAATGTTGTTCTTCGAAAAGTAGATTAATTAAAAGGTTTCACGAAATATGTAAGTTTATAAGTGAGACCTAACTTTCGGCAAAACTATTTATTTTCAAAATCATTTTAACCTACATTAATTTCTAACCAGGTTCATTCCACAAGAAACAGACGGAAAAACTAATGAGTACAGTACTGTTTATAGAAGAGCATTCATTAGTAAAGGAAAAATGTGACATTAAACTGGGTTTAGCAGCAGAAAATAAGATTTTTAGTGTTCTCCACGGAACGCTATACAGTATACTGGTGAAAAACAAAGCTTAATTCTATGTACAATATATTAAACAGAAATATATAGATTGAAATGACTTTGCTCCAGTCTACGAATTTCCAGTGCTCACATTGTGTGTAGTATGTCACTGTTATAGTGCATATATTTAATTCTATAAGAACACGCGGAGTGTTTTGGTAATGCGCTTAGTTTCAAGCATAAATGATTAAGATCTCCTGCTCAACCCTTAAATACACCCTATTCTTCACATGTCAGCTGCATAGAATTTCTCAATTATGTCTACTCAATTAACTCAATGTTTATGAATTAATTATCTATTTTTAGTTATTCAGCAATTTGTGTTCCTCTTTTCTCAACCGATAATATAAATATTTGAAATTAATGCGCAAACATTTCTGCATTAAATAATTAGTATATTTAGACGTGTACTCGTTTATTATGTGCTTACGCTCTTTAATCTGTCAATTCTGATAAAGTCTCCATTTTATCTTTACATAATATTACACTATTCATAGTGGTATAGCATGTAACTATACTGACAAATTCAGACTGGGTTTAGTTGAACATACAGTAATTAAAACAAGCGGGCAGGCATTGAAGCAAATCCTTGGGAACTTTCTTAATTACAGGTTTAAAATAACAAAATAACATTAAAAAGAAGAGAGGTATAACCAACGTCAAAGAGGTCTCCCAATAGTAGATGTAAAACCGACAGTGTCTAATAACATCAATAGTAACAACAGAAGACAATCTAAAATTTAATAGTATTGATCATGACATTTCAAGAGCAGAAAGTTACTATGCACAATAAATTCAGCAATAGTGCGACAGAGATTTGAATATTAGATTTGATTTTTTAATAATGGCACTTGAATACTAGTCATGAATTAAAATAACAATTTTTCTCAGCAAGTATCGCATGGCACATGGCACACGAAAATATGACAGAGCTACTGAAATGTTAGAGACAGGATTAAATTATTCATTCTTGAAAAATGTACAGGCGATAGTGGAACAGCTGCGAGAAACATATACATGTTCAGGAAGGTCGTACATGTCAAAAGTTGCAAAAGCCGCCGCCATTGAGGCGGAGAACATTGAAGTACTTCTTCAATACTCTGCGCGTTTCCTGGACTTATCACCGTTTGAACACGTATTGGACGTATCAAACGCAAGATCAGTGACTAGACAGCTACGATCCGACAATCTCCCTTAAACATTTGACAGAACGCAAGTAACAGCTGTTTTTTTAATGGTGTCATCTGGCAAATATTACAGCATGGATCAAAAGTGCATAGATCGACGAGGCAGTTATACTCAGTACTGATTCCATTTTCTTATTGTTTCTGTTGGTGTTAATGATTAATTATACAGTATATTGGCTATTGTTGTTAATGTACAGTATGTATGCCAGTTCAATATGCATTTTTATATAGTGGAGTGGAAATGCTTTTGTCTTAGTTAAATATGCCCTACAGTACTGAAAGCTAATCTAATATACCGAGAGTTATTCAAATAATGCGTTTGATAGTCAAGACAACAAAATGCTTTTCAATTCTCATAGGGTTAATCCCGACTAAGTAAGAAAGTAAGTAAGTTTTGTTCAATTAAAACCAATTAACTTAAGAACACATTTGCTGCGGAGGACGATTCGATCAGCAACTGACTGTTATACAATTGTTTGACAAACACTTTCAGACCTATTAATTCCAGAGATCAATAAGTCAATAATTGCACGTCGGGTTTTTGAATCCAACTTTTGCGTTTGGATCAAAACACAATACATATTTAACCAATTGACTTTCAGGTTGCTCAGCTATATAATAAGTAAACCAGTAGCCAGTCACATGTTTGGAGTCGAGCGTGCACATTTGTACATTATATGAGGTTGTAAACCTGGTCTGGTGAGGAAATTAAGTCCAACACAGAGCTAAATATAATTAGATCAATAATACAAGCAAAATGTAAATATACAGGGCATACAAAATGTACTGTGTATATTTCCGGAGAAACATTAGGTATGATAGACATTCCCAATTCTCCTCTTTAATTATCTATATTTTACTTTTATGCTATCCAAAAAATAATAGAACAACGAACATCAATAAATGTATTACCATCTATGTATTACCATCTATGTATTATCATCTATGTATTACCATCTATGTATTACCATCTATGTATTACCATCTATGTATTACCATCTATGTATTATCATCTATGTATTACATCTCAGTTCGATACGCTCAGCATGCATAGTGGTAGTATTTGCGCGTGTCCCTACTCCTCCTCTCTTTCCACTCCAATCAAATCCTTTCGGACAACAAATCATAGTGCTAGTATAAAGAGGATGAGGCCACTCTTTCAGATTGCTCGTTAATTTCCCCCTGCGAGCAGTATGATTTTTATCGGATTAAAATGAAGCGGCCTGAGCACCAATTTCCGACAAATATATCTATCCCCATTACGCATCTCATACCATATAGTGTTTGTTCGTATTTGTCTATCTATATCCGCATGTCTGTCGGCGCGTCGTCGAGGCTGCGTGTGCGACTTGTGCGTATGTGTGTGTACTTTGTTCCAGGACACTGATCGGCACGTTTAGAAAAGGGGGATGATCTGATCGGTTGGCTTCTTTACTTTGTACACAAATATTATCAACAAGCTAGCGGCATTCTGCCACGAGTAAAACTGAGACCGCCGACCAAGAGAAGACGAAGAAGACGAAGAAAGGCAACTTCGTAGAGTGAAAGAGGGAGGGAGAGAGAAAGAGTGTGTGTGAGTGAGAGCGAGAGCGAATGTCGTTGGGAATAGGTGAGGAAAAAGAGTTCTATGCGGTCGATGGACGTTGGTGGTGTGGTATAATCACGTTCTTCATTTTCAAAACTGTACAACAATGCTGTTGCGTGCACTCGCCATGGCGTAATTATTATTATACCCTCCCATCGCTTGCCGACTTGATACCTAGCGTACATAATTGTCTACAGTTAGTTGTTATATACATTTCTCAATCTGAGCCAGTCAGCTTGAATCGCGAACGCAACCAGAGCGAATTGGATGGATGGAGCAGCTTCAGCAATAGACGCATGCAAATGTACACAGACATACTCCTGCAGTGAAAAAGGAAAGACGGAGGAGGCAAATCAGAGACAGCGGGATATATTAGTTTTTCTCCGCCATTTTTTGTTTCCACCATCGCGCGCGAGCGGGCGAGCTGTCGTCAATTTGCTATTGTTTTGAAATCCCCAAAGACTCTGCTGGTTGACTCTATCCTTGTTGAAACTCGAGCGTCTGTTGCGAGGCATACTTGGGCAATAGTCTTCCGCCTTAGAAGCCATCCATACGATAACTAGCATCTACATCTCTAGGCAATAGCTGCGAGTGATCCTCCCGAGATCGAACCCAGGATCGGCGAGTCTTGTGTGTCCCTGCAGGCGATTCTGACTAGCGACGACTCAAGGGGAGATGGCGTCATCGAAGAAACCTTCCTTCTTTTTTATTGGTCGGAAATTTAAGAAATGCAGATCGGCCGTGTTTACTTTGGAAGGCCGAAGTTATCGCATTTCTGAAGGTATATATACTCGTTCACTTTTTTATAAAGTACTCAAGTACTCCCATATATATATATATATATATATATATATTAAATTATAATTTTGGTGATATACATTTTACAGTGAAATATTTTTAAGCGATTCTCACAAATCTCCTGCGAACACTACAGTGCGCCGTCAATAACCAATATTCGTTATTTCTTTATGAAGTTTTGTACACTATAGGTGAAATAAATATCAATTGATGTTAGTAAAAATAATTCACATATAATGCCATTGATATGCAAAAATGTTTTCTTATTGCCCTTGAGATTATATGTGGTTCACTAATGAGGTTTGTATTTGTGGACGGCCCTGTAACAAACATAAGAAGCCTGAGTCACTTCGCCTGAAAATCTATTGTGCAAATGACATTTTCGGCTTTTAGCTCGTTGAATTGGCAACACACAAGACGAATCACACTCATGGGGATTGGAATCAATGTCAAATGCTGATGTTTTATCATTTGCGCTGTATGTTTTGTAGACATCTATTTGTATTTATACCGATCACTATGAGTGTAATTCATTTTGGTTTTTGTGAAACTATCACGTGACTGACTTTTCTTGTATTTATGCTCTTTGGAAAAATTGCATAGCAAAGTGCGATACGGAATACTGAAAAATAGAGCTGTTAAAATGCTCGTGAGAAACATAATCCAGCACTTTTGACACTCAGATATACGGTATGTTATGCTTCAAACCTTGCGCATGGTAATTGTTTATAACATAGATCCAGAAAACACGTGGTCCCCAGGGGAAGGCATTACATATATAGATAATTGTTTTGCAATACATACTTCATGGAGCATTAAATGAACGTGATATTAAATTGTGGAAACATCTCATCTCTCGAGAAACCCACTAAAAATAATTTGCAGTCTCTGCACATCTTATCGGTTACAACTCTGAATAAATGACGCTTGTCCGACGGAAAGTTTGAAATTTAAGTGCCCAAATAGGAATCAAACTCATTCCGTGAACAAGAGAACTTACGGCGTTTGATATCCAGCAGGTGTCTGCTGTCTTCTGTTGGTTCGCCAAAAATAATTTATTCATGTGTACTTGCTAAAATCAGTAAGATGGTAACTTATTTTTTACCATGTAGTTTATCCTTTGCTTTGTAGGAAAATGAATAGAGGATCGTTCGGATATGTTAACACGGGAATAGAAATAGGCTATTTGAAATAGCTTCAATCTTCAAACCTAGTTCAACAATAACCGATAAATTTCGTCAGTTAACAAATAACCTTAATGTGCTATCGATTGGCGGAGTTCTGTATGTGACCCAGTAGGGTATATAAGCAATTCACAGAGACAGTTGAGTAGGCCTAACTCTTTTGTGGCTTGAATCACAGGTCTCCAATCAGTTCTGTCGTTTAGCGTATCCACTTTGAAGAGGACCAAATAATAATCACCTTATAACTCTGAATTACTAAACGTTGTGGTAATCAATGTAGCTGTTATAGGAGTAAAAAATACGTTTTCATTTTCCTAAAATGGCTTTACAAAGAACCAATGCCATTAGTGTTTGTGGTTGGACTTGCAGATGGCCGTCTAAAAGGCATCAGAGACATCATATCTGATGAAATATATGAAATCAGTGTTGCCTGGAACTTTCGCGGGGAACTTACTTTGAGGTACTACGTAAAGATCGGAATATCTACTGTATGCTGCTCGTTATATTCTTTTTTTGCAAAACCTGATTAAAATCCGTCGTAGTGGAAATTTGAGTATCATGCACGACAATGACAAATCCCATTCTGCTAGGCTTTTACAGATAATGTTTTTGAAGAAAATGGCATTAATAGAATCTCAAAACCTCCATATTCTCCCAAAATGAAGCTGATGGATCGCAAAAAGAAGAATGGCAACATTTGTCGACACCGGTAAAGTGTCCAGATTAGAAAGCGGTTGTCTTCATAACTTCAGCCGTCGCCTACTCACCGAGGAGTTGACCAATTGAGGAGTGAACTTCCGAGTAGGATAGAGAAAAGAGGCCATCATGTATAGAGTGATTATATATATTTTCGGCCATTTTTAATTCTGTTAATTTCACTTTATATACTTATCTAAACACTATATATATATTATAAAAACGGAAATTTTCTGGATCCCATCAGGGTAGTATATATCTATTTTAGGTAAAATGCAAGAATTTATACTTCACTTTTTGTAGAGAAAAATATTTATATGTAGGCTAATGTTATTAGGGTTATTTCCGTGTGAAAATTAAATTTTATGCACAGTGTTTTAGTTTTACTATACGTTTCTGATTTGTTGATCAATCGAGTCAATTAACCGGCTAGTCATCTAAACAAACTGGAAATTAAAGTTTTTATTACAGTATATTAAAATGAATTCCGCAGAAAAATAGATAAATGTTGTGCTGTGTTTCTAAACTATCTGACCCTAATCCTATCTATAATTAGAGAAATGTATGTATGTGGGTATGTCTGACCGGTATTTTTCTCCCAACTCTTCAGATAATAAATTTGAATTCTGCAGTTGGCGATATGCTTCAGATAAGGAATTTTAATTCTGCAGTTGCCGATATGCTTCAGATAAGGAATTTGAATTCTGCAGTTGGCGAAATGCTGCAGATAAGCAATTGCTGTGATGATAAATCAATATGTGGTCAGACATACTTACATACATACATTCATTTATCTAATTATATATAGGATTATATATACTAACGCCATACGGGTAATCCTACTTGTGTAGGATAATTCAAAAATAAAATGCAGCGGTTTACTGTATATCACATATGGTATAAACCTGACGTATAAACCTCTGCCTTAGTCTATGATGGAAACGAAACAATTTATTTCCGTATCTCGAGAACAAATCGAAGCCGCTAAGAAAAATAAGTATGCCAAGCAAACACAATATTCGGCAATGTCATGAAAGAAACTTTTCGAAAGGTTTTTAAAATCAAAATTTTTAAAACAATCAAAAGACATGGAAAAGTCAACATTGAATGACCTCCTTGAAAAATTTTATATTTCGGTTCATAGATCAGATGGTAAAGATTATAAGAGGGCATCATTTCTATCTATGCGATACGCCCTAAACCGCTATTTTAAAACTGTATTTAACAACGAAATTGACATCATCAAGGAGTAAGACTTTAACGGTGCTAACAGAGTGTTTGCGGGAAAACTGCAGCAACTTGAAGAAGATGGAAATGAGACAACAAAACATTATGATGCTATCAAGCCTGAAGACATGAGAAAAATTGTATCCATGCAACATAACTAATCGGTTACCCTGCAACTAAAAGTATTCTTTTTCTCCAAGATTTCTTTTGCAGACGCGGAGAAGAAAACATGTCGAAAAAAAATAATATCTGACTTTGAAATCAAGTATGAAGGAAGAAGGTGCTACGTACAACAGATCAAAGACGAGCTTACTAAGAACCACAGGGAGAACAATACAACTGGAAACCATCCAGGGAAGAATGTGGGATACAGATGGGCCAAATAACCCGGTTGGCCTTTTCGAATCATATTTATTGAAATTAAACAAGAAATCAAACAGTTTATGGCAACTTTCAAAACAGTCTTTTACCGGAAGAGGATCATGATTGGTATCAACCAACAAAATTAGGACACAATGCGATTAAAAAATTTATAAAAACGATTTCTAAGATGGCTAGCTTATCACGAATCTAAACTAATCATTGCGTTCGTACAACAACTTGTACATAACTTGGAAACGTAGGTTTCCAAGACTCAGAAATAAAACCGTTAGGGGGCATCCGTCAGTGTCGGCCTTGACAATTTACAGTAATACTAATGAGCAAAAGAAAAGGAAAATGTCCGATACCCTTGCAAAATCTGCCGGTCTAGAGCCTAAAGAAAGTTTGCCAGCGATTGATTTTCGATAGTGAAATGGACACTGTTATGTGCGATGCACTTGAAAACTTGGAGAATTCTAAGGCTCCAAAACTCTAAATCAACAACTACGGCACAATAAAAAATTATTACAAATGAAGAACAGGTTTATAACCATATTAACTATATGCGCGTTTGTATGATGTTCTTTGAATACGTATTACATGTTTTGATTAATTAAAATTATAGATTTCACTCACTACATTCCTCCAAACACGTTATTGTATTAGCTGCGAGAACACGCCCCAATATTGTTTTGTGTTTTGCTAATTGATAATATCGTTATAGTAGGCAATGCCGGTTCATACGGATTATATTGACTGGATATGAATTCAAATGAACCGCAGCGAAGCATATATAGTGTAATCCATTTTTTATAATTCCGTAAATCCGGTATGTAGTTTGGCTTTTTTTAGACTCCCTATTTAGTACAATTTACTGAGCAGGAGTATGAAATCGCAAGCACAGTACAACAAATATTATTATGTATACCTTATCAAAATCGAAAAGCACCGAATAAGTACAAGTACACCCGTATGACTTTTAAGATGAAATATACTTGTAAGAGTCTGTCAGTTTACGTTGCTTCAATGCAGAAAATCTATCCATCACCAATTTTGACATCTCCCACAGAATCTCTTCAGCAAATATTCTACTACAGGTGTCTATAGACGCTCGACTGGAAAAATAGGGTGAAGCAGAAATTTAAATGTCAATTAAGCAATGTGTGTGCACGATCAACAATGTGCAGTATGTCGCGGCTGCGGTTCTTCGTTCGGATTAATGAATCCGATATTTTAGTACCGGTTTGTTCTTGATTTTAATTTCCGGATTAACCCTATCCTACCCGGGCTATTTGACGCACTCAGAGACCGGAGGGAAGGGGCGAATCGTCCCGCGCCTTATATTTCGCTCCCCTGTTTAGATAGAGCAGCCTTGAAATTTTGTATGTAGGGTATGATCGTTGACAGTGGCTGTCCTAAGTGTACAAACATAAAGTAGTTGCATCGGTTTGATGACAGAGTCGTCTTAGCGTTCTAACTTTACCACGTGACATTCGTCTATTATTGTGCTA